>CAUYRH010050693.1:0-21810 GCA_963574655.1 Perodicticus potto | reverse complement strand
TGAACATGTCAACAAATGGAAAAACTTACCATGCTCATGGATGGGAAGAATCAATATTGTCAAAATGTCCATACTTCCCAAAGCAATATACAATTTTAATGCAATGCCTATTAAAGCTCCATTGTCATATTTTAAAGACTTGAAAAAATATTGAGTCGTTTTATATGGAAACAGAAAAAACCTCGAATGGCCTCAGGTAGTTTTAGCACACACACACACACACGTTGATCAATATTGTTGAATACTTGAGGGGGACCATGTGGGTTTGTTGTAAGCAGACACAAACAAAACCACCTGCAATTGAAAATGGTTAAATAAATAGGTTTCCAAAATGTTAACCGCCTCTCTTAGTGTTGAGATTATAGGTAGTATTACACTTTTCTGTATTTTCCAAAATGTCTATAATAAATATGTACTACTTTCATTGTTTTGAAAAACACAATTAATGTTAAATTGTGTTTGGTTTTGTGTGTGTGTGTGTGTTTGCTTTGTTTGTTTTTGAGCTTGGTTTTGTTTTCACATCCAGGTTGTAGGTTGCAGTTTGCCCCTCCTTAGTTTTGGAAATGGCAGCCTTTACTTTAAAAAGTAAAGCCTCTTTATTAAGTGAAAACAGTCAGGATTTGGTAATACAGCTCTTAGAACTATTATGATGGTGCCCTATAATAATGGGGAGGGCATTCCCTCCCTCCCCAGCTTCTGTAGTAACTCCACCTGCCCCCCTGGCCTCCCCAAATATCTTTTTGCCATTTCATTTTTCATAGCAGGTGGTTCTTCTTTGTTTGTTGAACCAAAAGGCAATACAGAATTATCATGCTTCTGCAATGGAAATGGAGACAAATCATTGCTTACACCCAGAGACCCAATGGCACACTTCAGAAACAGAGCCAGACAGTGTGAGATGAATTAAGGTGCTTTTAAATGTTGTCTGAATGAAGGCCTCACACAGTAGATAAATAAGAATTACACACTGGGTTCTTTGTTTTCTTGGGTTATTATAGGTGTACTTTCCAATAACTGAATAATTTGAAGACTGTTTCAGAGATAAACAGTGTTTTCCAATTAATGCAATTCTTTTCAGAAATTAATGGAGGACAACTGGGTCCTGTTCACTTCTCTTTTATTAGGCAAACAATTCACATTTTATTATGAAAATGAAGTCTGCAAACAAGATTACTTTATTAAATCACCACCTCCTCAGCTTTTCTTCTCTGCGGTAAGTATTCACTATGATTTAACAAGCCTCCCACCTGCCTCATGCATGCTTTAAAAATTTCTTTCTTTTCCTCTGAGATTTAACTGAGATATAGAACCTTTTTTATTTTTCAGACCTCTTGGAAAAAGCGGTTTTTTGTTCTGTCAAAGAATGGAGAAAAGGGCTTCAGTCTTTCCTACTACAAAGACCATCACCAGCGAGGGTCCATTGAAATTGATCGGTGTGTATCCAAGCAAGAAAATTTGTTTTGTTTTGTTTTTCTGAGACAGAGTCTTATTATGTCACCCTGGGTAGAGTACTGTGGGATCACACCTCACAGAAACGTCAAGTTCTTGGGCTTAAGCAATTCTCTTGCCTCAGCCTCCCAAGTAGCTGGGATTACAGGTGCCTGCCACAACGCCCAGCTATTTTTTTGTTGCAGTTGCCCTTGTTGTTTTAGCTGGCCCAGGCCAGGTTTGAACCTGCCAGCCTTTGGTGTATGTGGCTGGCACCATAACCACTGTACTATGGTCGCCGAGCCCAAGCAAGAAAACTTTTATAACAAGTACTACAAAGTCAAATACTAACAAGTTGTGTGCAGATTGAAACTTAAATCATTGACCAAAGCAACCAAAGTTATTTAATATTTGTGACTGAATAGGAGCTAAAATAGTGAAGACTTTGAGTAAAAGATATTTATTTTGTATTGTATGTTATAGTTGATAAATCTTAAATTAAGAAGCATTCAGTGAAGAAGGCCTTTGATTTATGTAATTTGTGGACAAGATGAGCAAATGAAATTGCCATTTTATAAAGGCAAGATGCATTTTGAAAATGTTTACATCAGCTGTTTTTGTCTTCTTCTTAAAACATTGTGTACAAAAAACCTGAAAATAATACTCATTTGTGGAATCAGGAATCCAAACAAAATAGGAACTTTTGGATTAAACTGCAGGCTCAACAAAGTTATTTCCAATTAATGATAGACCAGATCCAAAATCCCAACTTATTCTCTAAAATTATTTGATAACCTTCAAAACACGTATCAAGCAGGTAGGTCTAAGCTTTATTGGGCTTGAATCCCAGTATAAAATATGTGTCTGTTTTCTTTCTATTTTCATACTGACATTGATTTAATACTCTGCATCTGTATCAAACAGAAATTCCAGGGTAGAAGTTGGCATAAGTAACCAGGAAAAGATGCAAACTGTACAGAAGATGTTTAAATGCAACCCAGATGAGGTGATGTCCCTCAAAACAACTAGCAGGGAATACTTCCTCATTGGCCATGACAGGTGAGAGAGGGCGGTGCCATAACCCAGAGCATCTCCTGTGCGCAGAACAAAAGCAGCCCAGAAAACGAAACATTCTAAACCAGCTGACAGTAAACACACTCTGAGAAGAGACCCATGCCAAGCCTCCACCCCTTCTGTCAGTCTTCATTACTTGTTAAAATACCTTGGAAGGTCACCGTACTCATCTGGAGCTGTCATAACGAACTACCACAAACGTTGTGGCTTAGAACAGCAGAAATGTGTAAGAATCTCAAATCAAGGTGTTGGTAGGGCTGTGCTCCCTCGGAAGGTGCCAGGGAAGGATCTGTTCCAGGCAGATATGTTCTCTCCTAACTACTGGCAGTTCCCTTGGCTTAGGGCAACATAACTCCAGGCTTCACCTGGTGTCCTGCCTGTGTGCATGTCTCTGTGTCCAAATTGCCCCTTTATATAAGGACACCAGTCACGTGGAGTTAGGAGCCCATCTTACTCCAGTGTCACTTCTTCTTGACTAATCACATTAGCAACAACCGAATTTCCAAATGAGGTCACATTCCGAGGTATGGGGGCTTGGAACTGGAACATATGAATGAGGGGGGCCAAAATTCAGTGCATAACAGTCACTATCACCCCAGATGCGTTCCACATAAAAGAATCCAACACACAAACTTCTGTACAAGGTACATATATTAGGGAGGGACTGAGCTCACCCCTAAAGGAGTCTCCAGTTTTCAAGCGAGGCCCCTGGTACCAGCAGTGATGCCTAGTGGATTCTTCATTGGTGAGTATCTATCTGCTTCAGTGAGTGGCAAATGGGTTTATAAGGGCTGGGGGAGTGGCAGCAAATGGGTTTGGGGGTTCGGGGAGTGGTGGTAAATGCTAAAGCTGAAGTATGAAGAACTTTGGTCTGTTTCAGACGGGCCCCGTGCTTTCTTTTAAGTTGTCATGTGAGTCAACAGAAAAGAAGATGTGATTTATACAAAATCATTCAAGCACATTCTTCATAAACATGTGCATTCCCTACCGGGAGACGCACCTGGACAGTTACACAGAAATGGCGCCCACGTGTTAGGGGGCTCGCTTCATAATAGAAAAGGAATCCGTGTCAAAGCCAAAAGCTCCAAACCCTGTGATTACCACTATCATTTCCTATTTTACTTCCCATTTCTCTGAACCTTCCCCACGAAGGTGGCATGGGAGACAATTCTGCTGTGCAAAGGTAGAGGTGGGCCATTTAAACTACTTTGGGAAAATCCTTGTTCCCCTGATTCCTGATCTCCCTACCTGTTCTAACCTTAATACAAGATTCCCTTTCTCAAAAGGAGCACAGATGCCATTGTTGCCACATGCTGGCTGAAAATGTATTCCTGTCAACAGGGAGAAGATAAAAGACTGGGTCTCCTTCATGTCATCATCTTGCCAGGATATAAAAGCAGCGCGTCAGACTACAGAGGTGACTCTACATCACTAGCAAAATAACAGGGCACCCGAACACAGCCCCCTTCAATAGGAAACAATGGTAGCTTTTGTTTTTCACCTTAGCAACTGGTGTTAATACAAAGAACAAATAAGCAAGAACGCGTACGCCCCTGTTCTTTTTTTTTATGATCAACAATAGGGAGAAAAAAAAAACTAAAGGAAAAAAATATTTTTGCATTTTGCCAGAGAGCTAAAATACAGACACTTGAGATTTTCTTCATCGTGGTAGGGGGAGGAAAAATTAACTGTAGCATTTTAAAATAGTAGCTGGAACCATAGTATTTTTGATCATTGTTATTCAAGCTACCTAACAAGTTGCTTTTCAAGTGACTAAGGCTAGGGTGGTTTCTATAAAAATGTTTTTCATCTTGCTTGCATTTTAATATGTTGTCTCTTTTATGTAAGTGCTAATAGTTGTACGTTTTAAATCTTTTTCTAAGGGCCTCTGCTAATTTTTTTAAAGTCCTTTCTAAGCTCAGACTTTTATAGATGGAACTTTGGTCTCTAGGTAGTCTTTTTTTTTTTTTAAACGTTTCCTAGGCTATTCTATGCTTACAGCCAAAGCCAAAGCCAAGGAGAAGGAGAAAGCAAAGCATGTCTGCAAGCAGACTCAAATGATTAAGCAAAGGGGACAGGGTATGAGGGAGATGTAGTTGAGAAGATTGGCTGAAAGTCAGGTCACCTCTGAAGGCCAATCAGAGTATCGTCAACAGTCTGGGAATAGGAGAGAGATGAGTCGGCTCTTGTCTGAATGATTCAACTCTGTCCATCCGACAACATAAGTGTTGGATGGCCACGGGGAGAGACAGGAGGCAGGGAGCCCAGTGAGAGCTAAGCCATGCTATGGTGACATCATTCTTTTGTGTAAGCAGGAGAAACTCTCCCTGGGTGGTGAAAAGCCCTCTTCCAACCCCAGCCCTCTCCCTGATCCTTCTAGCACATTGGAGGCGGTCAGCTCCAGCTGTCCAAGGGACAGTCTCCCAAGCATGGTAATCACACTTACCTCTTTCCCTCTCAGAACACCACACCTGGGAGTCAGCTAATGCTTCAAAATCTTACCAGTTAGCAGTTGACTCTGCCTGTGCCCACCTTGACAATGATCCTTCACCCTGACAGCGATCCTATATGAAGTTTATTTTCTGTGCCACAGATGAGCCTCACTGTTGGCCCTGAATACCTCTCAACATGTTTTTTCATTTGGGCACTCTTTGTTGAGACAGAGTCTCACTCTGTCACGTTGGGTAGAGTGTCGTGGCGTCATAGCTCACAGCAACCTCAAACTCTAGGGCTCAAGCGATCCTCCTGCCTCAGCCTCCCAAGTAGCTGGGACTACAGGAGCCTGCCACAATGCTGGGCTAGTTTTTAGAGACGGTCTCGCTCTTGCTCAGGCAGGTCTTGAACTCCTGAGCTCAGACAATCCACCTGCCTTGGCTTTCCAGAGTGCTGGGATTACAGGCGTGAGCCACTGTGCCTGGTTCATTAGGACGCTCTTGACATGCATTTAGGGATACTATGCTAAAATCCCTCAGCTAAATCAAATCCTGGCTGGCAACTTTTTCCCTCGTTCTACACGCGGCGCACAGATCCTTCTGTAAGAATATGCCCCAGAGTAGCCTGATTCCCTCTGTGCTGTCTGCCCTGCACAGGTAGGGGCAGAGAGCTTATAATTTTTTACCTTTGCCTTGATTGTTCTTCCTTCTCACTACAGCTCCATGGCATTTCACTTTCATTCCCAAATGAAATAAAAGGAAATTGAGGAAGTAAAATATAATATAGTTTCCTCTTGAAAGTGACCTGTAATTGTCCCCTCAGCTTTCTTGGATTTGCCATGTTCCCAAGTTTGGATATTGGTAATAAATTGGCGGAAGGGTTTTGTTCTCCTGCTTGGATACTATTTCCTCCCTTAGAGATTTAGTGACTTTGCCCCACCTGTGGGCATCAAGCTCATCTAATGAGGCACAGTCTCCTATTTTATCTAATTAGTAGCTCTGCAACTATTTAAAAGCTTTTTGTAGCATATCAAATTCACCAGGCCAAACACCACGTCTCAGTTATTCCTTGAGTAGAAACAGTGGCATGAAACAGACTTAGGAAGGCTACCCCTTTTCACTAAATGCCTCTTGCTTTTCACTCACGATATCTCCTACCCCCCAGAGATAACATTAGTGGTCATTTGGCTTTTTCACATTATGTATTCAGATCCAGTAAGGTTTCAACCAGCTCAAGGTAAGAGTTCCATTTGCCTTGCTGGGGCTTGTTTAAATTAAGTGGAGAACCTTTCTTTACCCTCAGCTCCTCAAGATCTGGCTCCATGAGTTTGGAGCTAGAAAGATGGATACACATACAACTGTTTCTTTTTCTTTTTAAGTCACCTTCTTTCAAGGACTTCCTAGAGAACATTGAGGGTCCTTTCTAAACCTCCTGCTCTAAGGCATAGTTCTTGGAAGAATTAAATTGTACTTATAACAATTTTCTTGCCATACAAAGCAGCCACTTTGTAGTAGAGTATGGTGCATCTGTTGGGGAAGAGAAGGCGAAAGTTAGTTGAATCTAGATCACCTTGAAGCCTCTAATTTATACTGTCACATGATCAAGACAAACAAATTACATTGCTATGGAAACAATAGAAGTATGATAGCAGAACAGGAAGGAGAGACCTCGAGCAGGAAAAGGAAAGATTTAGTGCCTGGACACTGAGTTAATTACCTTCTCAGATGATAACCAGAAAAAGAAGGGGGTGAGCACTCCATGGCAGAGCTTAGGGACTTAGAACGCCACCCACGAGAGAAAACCACTTGTTCTAAGTTACAGCTCCAGATGGTGGAGGGGGGGAAAAAACGCCTGAATGATGTGCTTATATTTTTATATCATCAGTGGTATCCCAGACTCCAAAGGCAAATTCAAGTTGTGTGGGCTTCTGGATGTAACCTTGGAAGATCCACTGGTCTTTTCAACCCAACTATTCTATTAAGGCTGTTTCAGAAAACATGTGATTTAATTCCATATCTTACAAAGAAAAAAAAATTAGTTCCTTTTTTTTCTCTTTTATTCAGAATTTACTGGAAAAAGGTTCTCCAGGATTCAGGCAAGCTGATCTACTAGATGACATCTTGTCAGAGACCACTGAAGATACAGAAGAAGAGAGTCTCTACCTTAGTCCAGACACCACTGAAGATACAGAAGAAGACAGTCACTACCTTAGTCCTCGTAGTGTTCTTTTAGAGGTAACCCCAACTGTCCATTCATCAAACAAATATTTACTGCATCCGGCCATACACTATTTGCAAGACACTAGGCTGGAGTCCACAGGGACGTAGGTGAATCAGGTGATGTGCTCAAGGTCCTGACACTTGAATATAAACTGATGATAATCCAGGATAGAAAGGGCTCTGTGCTGAAGACAGATGCTTCAGGGCAACATGAAGGGTGTGGGGAGAGGAGCTAACTTCTGGACAAGAGACCAGTAAAGTTTGCACGGAAGAAATGCCTTTGACCTTGGCTGATGGGTAAAATTTTGATGTTGGGGATTGACTCGGAAGACCCAGAATAGGGAGTCTTTCTATATTCTTGGCAGAATAGTATGAGCAAAGGTGCTTGGGTGACAAATGGGGTACGGTGTATCAGTCTGTTGATCCATTGGGAGCCCTTCCTGACTGCCTTCTCTGCGCTGGCCCTGGGCCATGCTAGATAGACATGATGGCTACTATAATGAATCTGACATTGCCCCTGTCCTCTGACTAGTCTTATCAGTCTCCATGTGGCAGTGTCACGCCAAAGACATGGTTAAAGGCTCGGGAAGCAATAGAAAGGACAGATTTGCTCTAGCAGAGTCAGAGTTGAAATGGCAATTGGTGTGTATGTGGTGAGCAGTTCAGTGAGGCTGCAACCTGGAGTGTATGAATGTAAGTGGGAAATAAGGCAGAAAAGAGTCAGATCGTGCGGGGTCTTGAATGCCACGTTGACTTCATTCTGTAGGTAGTGTAGGGAAGTGATGGCTTCTGTGTGTGGGAAGTAGCAGAACCTAAACTATGTTCCTAATATGAACTTGGCAGCTACCTGTGCAGCAGTCCACAAAGAGAAGAGAGCGGAAGTGGGAGATAGGAAGACAAAAGGGGTGTGTGGGGCTGTATCATTTTCCAAATTGGGGATTTTCTACAAGTTGGGGACATGTGTTTCTGCAGAGTAAGCATTCTCCACCATAAAAATCCTGAAAACACCCAGAAAAAGGAGGTTAGACAAGCTTCTTTCTGGGCAGCAGAATTCTCAGAGCCTTTAGTATGCAGTGTGGCATCATAAATAGCCAAGCCAGATGCAATGCACGGCATTTCCTAAGCTCATTTGAGTACAGAGCCCTTCTTTTACCAAAAATATGTTTGTGCTTGTGTTCCCTGGGACTTAAGTCCTTTGTGATAGTCCAAACAACCAGTCAGGTGTGTACCAAGCACCAGTTAAAGCCTGGCATTTGCTAGGTACCTTATGGGATGCAGTCTATTAAGGCGGATAAGATTAAGCTAAAAGACAAAATAAAGTACAAAACTAGGCAATAGATATCCAGAAAAAGGAGAGCTTGGCAGTAGCTGAGGTAAGCAGAGGAGGCTGTGGGATGTCAGCCAGGCCTGAACATGGTTTCAATAGGCAGAAGAGAAGAGGGGCATTCCAGGTGAAAGAAGCAGGTGCATGTGGGGACAGGAAGGGGGACAATGGGAAGACTGGCCCGACTGGGGGCAATGTTCCAATTACGGGTTAGCAGTGAACTTGCTAGGAAGCCTTAGGGATTTTGAACAATCATTGCTTCAAGTAACTGTCTTTGTTCTGAAGGAGTTATTGAGACCCTTCCCACAGCCATGTTTCCTTTCTTTCTTTCTTTCTTTCTTTCTTTCTTTCTTTCTTTCTTTCTTTCTTTCTTTCTTTCTCTCTCTCTCTCTCTCTCTCTCTCTCCATCCTTCCTTCCTTCCTTCCTTCCTTTCTTCCTTCCTTCCTTTCTTTCTTTTTGAGACAGAGTCTCACTATGCTGCCCTCCATAGAGTGCTGTGGCATCACAGTTCACAGCAACCTCATGGGCTTAAGCGATTCTCTTGCCTCAGCCTCCCAAGTAGCTGGGACTACAGGCACGCACCACAACACCCGGCTATTTTTCTGTTGCAGTTGTCTTTGTTGTTAGGCAGGCCCAGGCTGGGTTCGAACCCCCCAGCTTCAGTGTATGTGGCCAACGCTGTAACCACTGTGCTACAGGAGCCCAGCCCCAACAGCCATATTTTCAAAGACCTTTATATGCCCCTCCCCACCAAGCAACCTGAGCTACCTGAGAACATAGTAGTCTGATACCAGCTCTACTTTGTTCCCGAGTCATCCATCTAAG
This sequence comes from Perodicticus potto, assembly GCA_963574655.1. Lineage (NCBI taxonomy): Eukaryota > Metazoa > Chordata > Mammalia > Primates > Lorisidae > Perodicticus > Perodicticus potto. The sequence goes on along the minus strand of CAUYRH010050693.1, from coordinate 12,506 downwards.
TCAAGCACCATGACTCTGTAGTAGAACTGATTGGGGGAAGGCTCTCAGGTCATTAAGTGTCTAATGATGAAGCAGAAAGGTAAGCGGCAATTTAATACAATAGAAAGAACACCTGTATCAGGAGCATGGGGGATTCAGGAGAAGAAAATTGACTTTGAGTCTCCCAGAGTCTGCTGATTTGGGTAAGGTTGGTCCATATACCCCAAATGAGGAACATGGTGATCTGGTGTGGGTAGACCCACTATCTCAGGGCCCAGAGCCATAATAGTAGGAACAAGAAGATACCTGACTGATGGGTAGACTCGTATCTTTACATGTATTCTTCTTGTCTACAGCTGGATAATGTGATTGCTTCCAACAATTCTGATGAATCCATTGAATGGGATAGTCCAGGCCAGGTCTCCAGAAGAATGGAGTGTCATTATATGTCAATGAAATCCTGGTAAGGAAAACTGCCACTTAAAAAATTAATTTTAGCTAATCTGCTATCATAGAATAACTACTGTCAGTTCATTTTAATAGTTGATAAATTGATGCAAAACATTACCACAGACCAAGTTCAGCATATTATTCAGCACTCTCAAAACAAGAAAATGTGGCAGTGGTTTCTCCACCCACAGAAAACCATCGATGACGTCCTCGGGACATTTTCTGTCTCCCTGGGGAAGTTATTTTCTATTTTGCATTTATGTCTTTCACACTCTTGCTTCTGTCCTCCAAACCTTGTAAAGGGTTATTTTGATTCCATATCCATTTTCAGAAGGAGATTTCATTGGATTTGATTCTAACTATGGCTGTGATGCTGATGGTGGTTGGATATACTTCAAGCCCTTGTTAGTTTTCCACATGGCTGCTAGCTACTCAAATCTGACACACACCGCGGAAAATTGTAAATAGACATGCTAAAAAAGGGTTTGTTTTAACTTCTCGTTCTCTAGTTTTTTCAAAGAGACATCCCATGAGCCTGCAGATGGTGGCCAAGAGGAACCCCAGACCTTACCAGAGACCCAGGATGGGAGGCCTCACATGCAGGAGCAAGACTCAGACAGTGACTTGTGTCTTTCACCTGCCAGTGCAGAAGCACAGACCACAAGTGACCAAAAGGGGTCGGCCTCTCTCACTGTCGTGCAATTGTCCATATTAATCAAGTAAAACTCAAATTTCTAAAACTTGACAGGCTCCTGCAGCTTCCTCCTCCTCTTCCTTCTCCTCTTCCTTTTTCACCTTTTTCTACTTTTGCATAGAATTTAAATTTCAAAGCTGTTCCTAAAAATCTCCAAGTCAGCCAACAATCTGACCAACTTCTCCCTGTCAGTGACACTGTAGCGCTGGGGCAAAGCGCTTCCTGGGCTGGGGATGGCATGTTCAGCTACTTTTGCAAATCCTCCTTTGGCAATCTTTCATGTGCTGGAACTCTGGATCCACACTGACCAAGGCAGCATTCACCCCGCTTGTTACATCAGCATGATTACAGAGAAGAAGTCGCACCAGGCTTAATTATCAACTAGGAGAGGGGTATTTAGGTTTTAAGTAATACCAAGAGCCTTTGATGTGATCAATGGAATTTTAACTCATCCCCCTGTCTTCTATGGAATCTTTTCCAACAAAGAAATATGCAGACTGAGCTGATGTGGACAGTTATGTAACCAATTTAGTTCATTATTTGCCTCCCTTCCTGTCGCCTACCACCTACTACCACATCCCAAGAGGGGCAGGGAAGGACATTAATGAGTTCTTTTCAGAAATTTGAATTTATGTTTTTCTCCAAATATTTTGGACAACCTTTACCTGGAAAGTATCATCTCAGAAATAGGGGGCCAAAAGTGTACTCAGAAAGTACACTTCAGGGCCAGGGCCTGTCGCCTGATCTGACTGGTACAAATGTCTTGTGTCACAGCAATATCCCTGATGAAGGCCAACTGGAGAAGCTGAATGTGTTCCTTTCTCCTCTTGATGTCATAAACTATCTCACTCTCATAGAAGCTGCAGGACGCATATGGTAGGTTGGCGATTTGACTGTTAGCGATTATACATAGAGTTGGAAGAGATGTGAATAATTGTATCTTGAAACACTGTATTTGGCAAAACTGAGCAGGGGGCTTGGATTACTATATTCCTGTTGTTATGAGAAGGTCTTCGAGGCAGAAATGCGGGTATTGTTGTCTAGGAGAGTCACCTGGGAGGCTGGGATGGGGAGGAATGGTGTAAGAGGACCCAAGAGTCCAAGAAGTAGCCAATTTCTGACTTCTCAAAGATGAAGGCGAATGGGCAGGAATACATCTGGTCCAAGGGCATCATTTCCAGTCATTGCACAATGAGTATTTGAGGAATGAATGACATTAATGAAGTTAATAAAATTCAAAGTTCTAAAAGATAAAGGCATACATATTAGGGTCTAAGACTTCCAGATACAAGGCAATCACTTTATTTGATTCTACATTCTTATAAAGACTTTGTAATTTATTTTGAAGGATCATTGAAATTTATAAGAGAAGGACCTTTAATGTACAGTAAATGCTACACATTACTAGTCTTATAAGTTCTAAGTGGAGAAGAACCACAAAGTTCTATTTTTCCAAATTTTCCATGCTCTAAGGCTCAATAAATACTTGACCAAAACTGTGGACTTCTCTGTGACTGAGCTTGCTCATTGGTTAATTCCTTTGTTTGTTTATTAGATACTCATTGTGTAATCATTATCTACCCATTTCCAGCAAACCCTTATTGAGCACCCTCTGTTTATTTGGAGACAGGGGGTTGTAAAAATTAAAAATACAACAAATAAAAAGTGGTACCCTACTTCCAGGATCACATAGCCTGGTGAAAAAGACAGCCACACAAACGAGTATATGTAAAATGAATTTTATTTAAAAATATAATAAGTGAGGTACTCACACAATGCAATAGAAGACCAGGAGAAGGGGAGATTAATTATAGCAATGGCACAGAAGGCAGGACTTCGTAAGGGTGATATGATTTGAGCTGGGCCTTGTAGCAGGCGTTAGGCTCCCATAGCAGCAATAGAGGAAAGAATATTACAAACTAGCAGTACCCAACTTTTCTTGGCAGCAGGGACCAGTTTCATGGAAGACAATTTTTCCACATACAGGGTAGGGGGTTGGGCATTAGAGTCTCATAAGGAGCATGCAACCTGGCTCACTCACACGTGTGGTTTACGGCAGAACCTGTGTTCTTTTGAGAATCTAATCCCATCAAGGCCGATGTGACACAAGGTGGAGCTCAGGTGGCGATGTGAGCAATGGAGAGTGGCTATAAATATAGATGAAGTTTCCCGCACTCACCTCTGTGTGACCTGGAAGTAGGGTACCACATTTTGTTTGTTGTATTTTAATTACTGTGTGGCCTAGTTCCTAACAGGCCATGGACCACTACTGGTCTGCTGCTCAGGTGTTGGGGAGCACAGTGACAAACAGAAATGGGAGATCATGTCTTTCCGAGGTGGAGCAACACACCTTAGAGTGTGGTGTCCCGCACATGCCCTGCCCTCCCCGCCAGCTCCTTCTCACACACCCTATCCCCACTGCAGTGTGTCTCAGTGGGGAGGGCCCCCGCGCCTGGGATGCTTATTTCGCCATGGAGATCATCTTTTGGCAGTGAATGACCTGAAGCCCCAGAGCCTGGAGGAGGTTTCCTTGTTTCTCACCCGATCCATCCAGAAGGAGGTGAGTACTACTCACCAGCCCTGGCCAAGGGGAGTCAGTGCCAGAAGGAACCAGATCAAGGTCTTAGATGGAGTCTGAAAAGTGCTCTGAACACAAAGGAGCTTCTTCCTTCTTCTGCCACCAAGTGTAAATAAACAGAGTGTTCTCCTAGGAAGGACTCTTTCAGAATTCTTTCACAGCAAGTAGCATCTGGAGAGAACCCTGGACTAGGAGATAGGCAACCTGGGTTCAGCACCTCAAAAAGAGCTTATGTGATAATCAGGCTGGCCCAGGGCTTGTGAACCAGCTCCTTTAACCAATCTGTGCTTCAGTTACCAGGGATAATGATAGTACTGGCTGTTGGAGGATTAAATGAGAGTCACGTGCTTACAACAGTGATTGGCACGTATTAGGTACTCAATACTAGTACAGTATGATAGTTACTAGTTACATTTACTTCTATGACTAGCTGTGGAATGCAGTGTAAGTTCACTTTTTTTTTTAATTGAATCATAGCTGTGTACAATAATTCAATCATGGGGCGCAGTGTGCGGGTTTCACATACAATCTGAGATATTTTTATCAACCTGATTGACATACCATTCATGAGATATTCTCATTTACTATTTTAAGGCTCACTTTCCCCATCTCAGAAGTCATCATAGCTTTACCTTCCTAGAGTTATCGTAAAGAATTAAACATGTATGTGGGTATGCACTAAGTATGTGTGTTTATAAAGAATTAGCCATCGTTCTGGATATCAGTGCACTCTCTGTTTTGGCCATTCCTTCCCGAGTCCACTTTTAATTCTAACTAGCCCTGTGCCTTGGGACTTCTTCCGGCTTCAGTTTATTCTCTTTAACTAGCCCTGTGCCCCATTCTTCGGGCTTCAGTTTATTCTCTCAAAAGTAAGAGGGTTGGTTTTCAAATTTCTTCTTGCACCCCAGGATGGGAGTGAAAAGAGAGGAGAGGAGAGAAAGGGTATGCTGGGGCTTCAGCTAGGGAAATCCACCTTTACCACTGATCTTTCATGAAAACGGGTAAGTCCAAAATGTTGGACTTTCCTGCCAGCTTTCCTTGAAGAAACAGTTTCTTGGCTTAAATTTTCTTTTATTTCAAAATACTGTAGGGGTAAACATGATTTTGGTGTTTAGTGATGTTTGATTTGGGTTCTTGGCTTAACATTTTTGAAATTAGATGATGTCCTGAATTTCCCCAGTTCTCAGAGTTTGTGATTATGTAGCATGTCCATATTAAGAATTTTTCTTATCTCTTCTGCATCTCACACCAACTCTCTGTTAGTCAAATTTTACTATCCCTATTACCTACTTGAATCAGCCCAGTAAGGATGAGCGAGTGGTCTAAGACACACACTAGTTAGTGGCAGAGTGAGTGCACATTCAGTTATTAACTTTCTATTCACTGAGCAGTTCCTGAATGCTGGATGCTGTGCTAGGTTTGAGAACTATGAAAATGGCTTCAAGCCTGAGCTTAGGGAGCTCACAGATTAGTGGGGAAACAGGCTTATTATGTGCTACTTATAATACAGTGCATGCCCTGAGATATGAACTGGAGGAGCACAGAGGTAGCCTAGAGTAAATTTATTTGAAGGAGGCCAGGAGGGTGTCTTGGAGGTGATATTAGACTGGGTTTTGAGGACCGAGTAGGATTTTGCCTGGTGGAGAAAAGGCAGCTTTCAGGGACCCAGCCCAACACTCTGTAACTGTTGGATATTTTTTCTGCCAAAGATCTGTGCTGGAGCCAAGTCAATCTTGGCTGCGGGCTAATCTTCTGAGCCCTTCTGAAAGGTACCAGACAGCGCTCTGACCAGAAGATCCAGGCATTGGCTTAGAAGAAAGGACTTTTTGCCTAGGAGCTGATCCAGGAACTCTACCTGGGTTTTGCTACCCGGGTGTTCTGTGGAGTCATTGAGCAGGAAGGAAGCTATGGCATTTCTCTTGGGCAGGTTCTGCCTTCCCCCTTTCTATTTGATGGCAACTCCTAGATGTCACTGACATACAGGGCGCTCACCAACATGATTATCCGGAAGATCAGAAAACCCCCCTATTATTCCACTCCCACCATTCCTGACTTATGTCACAATGGATATCCAACACTCTTTTAAAATCCAAATGCCCGGGCCACACCTATGGTGCATCTTAGACGGGTTCAGGCAAAACTTACTAAATGCAGAATAAAATGTCTTCATACAATAACTAAGAAAACGACATGATGGCTATGCCAAACAGTTTGATGAAAATGTTTCAGATTATGTATGAAACCAGCACATTGCACCCCTTGATTGCACTAATGTATTCAGCTATGATTCAACAATAAATAAATAAATAAATAAATAAACAAACAAACTTGGGAATATGACAAAATTTTTTAAAAAATCAGCTAAAATAATTATAATTTCAAAATGCCACCACTGACATTCATTTTAAGGCATAGACCATAAGTTTTCTTTTCTAATGAGGAGATGAAATTTGTGGTGACATGATCATGCATTTTCAGCCAAATATTGCTGAGATCAACGATATATGTTTAATGACTTTTCCTTGTCAAGTTGCTTCACTTCTCAGATAGAATGGCCTGATATGATCTGAAAACAACCTGTTGCATTTGTGTTTCAGTACATTTCATTTGTTGAATTTCTGTCATATGTCTGCCTTTGATTTTCCTGTTTAATACTAGATGCTGCTTGGAAACAGGTAAATATAAAGTGACCACATATGCTTGCTTGGTTTGACTTTTAGAAAGAATTTAACCATAATTAATATGACATTCATTAATTAAAGGAATAAAAGAGTTAAAAAAAAAAGAAGAAAAGAAAAAGAAAACCTTAAAAGGGATCATGGATTGAGAATCTTGTCTTTGGAAATGTAGTCATGAGGGGTCCTCATGGCTTAAGTCCCCCAAGGAATACACAAAGAGGGAAAACCAACCAAATTCCACATAAGATAAAAATTCAGCATGGTTCACAGGACAAGGAGGTAAAAAAAAAAAATTCAGCATGGTGACATTCTTGAAAATAAGAAATGACTGCTTTCACCTCTGAAAAGATCCTTTTATAATGATTTTCCAAAGCCCTAGCTAGACATCTGAAAACCTCTTGTCACTGACTGTCCCCTCTACCCTATTGTCTCCCTCACAGACCCTGATGGCTTCAAAGGGGACAACTGAGAAATGCTGATTTGAAAGGAGACTAAGTCGGACATAATGGGAAACCCAGAAATACCCCATCACTTGGTCCTAACTCAGAAGTGACTCACTTGTCTCTTAGAAGGAGCATTTTAGTAAAGACAACGATTTAGGCCTATTGCCACTAATGGATATATGTGGACTTTGATCAGGCTGCCACGGGGCAGGAGGACTGTGGGGGGAAGACAGGCAGCCCCAAAATTCAAGCCAACTGACTCATTCCTTCAACGCTGATATTTTACTGGGACTTAAAAATTAGCATGAAAAATATTGCTGTATTCCAAATCTCTTGAGAAGGTATCTTGGCACAGAATCCAAAACATATGGAAAAACAAGCTTTGTGGCGTAAAACCTCTGGTAAGGGATACAACTAAATTGTGGCTTATGAAAGTATGATTCCTAATGCTCCTCTCTTGAGCAATTGGATGCAGTTCTAAGAAGCACCTTTGGGGCTCTGGTCTCTATGTTGGTGGTAGATTGTTAAGAGATCCAATATCCCTCCCTAAGGCTGCAGGGCTGGCAGCTCAAAGAATGGCCATTTCAGTACATGGGGCTGACCTCTGGGCTTGGCAGCAGGGCTGGGAATGGCAGACTGGTGTGGGTGCCTGGTCTTCTCTCAAACTCTCTGTCCCCTTTTCTAGAATCCTGGAAGCCTTTCTTAAGGGCAGCTGCAATTCATTCGTGCTCTTTGCTCAATTTCATCATAGGACTGGGGACCCTTTTCTTCATGTCATGGTTTCTCAACTTCTGTTGATATCTTGAGCCCGATCATTATTTGTTGTGAGGGCCATTCTGTGCAGTGCCCTGGGTGGTTAGCAGCACCCCTGGGGTCCATCCACTAGATACCAGCAGAACCTCATACCCCAGTTGTGACAACCAAAATTGTCTACAGATATTGCCAAGTATCTTCTGGGTGGCCAAATCACCTTTGCATCAATGGTGTATTTTTATTCACCAGATTTAGAGCAGGATTTCTCAACCTCAATGCTAGTGATGTTTGGGGCTGGACCATTCTTTGTTGGGTACTGTCCTGTGCATTGTGGGATGTTTAGCAGCATCCTTGGCTCCATCCACTAGACACCACTAACACCCCCTACAAACATCCCAGACACGGCCAGATGTCCCCTGGGGGAAGGCTCCCAGATTTGGCAAATAAAAATACAAGATTCATGGGTGGCACCTGTGGCTCAAAGGAGTAGAGAGCCAGCCCCATATGCCAGAGGTGGCAGGTTCAAACCCAGCCCTGGCCAAAAACCACAAAAAAAAAAAAAAAAGAAAAAGAAAAAAAAATACAAGATTCCCAGTTAAATTTGAATTTCAGATAAATGACTAATGCTTTTAAAGTCCCATACAATATTTAGAAAATATGTAACTATTTGTTGTTTATCTGAAATTTAAATTTAACTGGGTGTCTATATTTTATCTGGCAATTCTTCCTGGGGGTCAAAACCACCCACACCGAGAACCACTACTCTAGATGTTATAAATAAATTTTTAATGCCTTCCAATAAATAGTCCCTGATGAAAGTCATAAATTATTTTTTAAATATATCAATTTCAATGAAAGTATATGTATGACTCAACCCAACAATTCCATTTTTAGATATTTATCCTACAAAATACTGACTCAAGAATGCAAGGATATTCCTAGAATGAGGTTTGATTTAGTACTGTTTGCAATGGCAAAAAATTGGAGACAATATAAATTATAATGGTTAAATGAAGTTTTTTTGCAACAAAGGACAAAAGTATTTCCACTAGAGATGAGGATACAGTCTTATAAGCTAGCTCTGTATGTGCTCACATACAAAGATGTCTATGAGAAATACTTATGCTTGTACTATCACAGAAAAGGGCTTTGAAGATCAAGAACAAACTTAACTATAGAGTAAGGATTAGGGGGTGGAAACTCCCTTTTTAATTTATATTCTTTTGCACTGTTGGATTTATGTATTTATTTATTTTTTAGAGAGTCTCACTTTATCGCCCTTGGTAGAGTGCTGTGCCGTCACAGGTTACAGCAACCTCCAACTCCTGGGCTTAAGTGATTCTCTTGCCTTAGCCTCCCAAGTAGCTGGGACTACAGGTGCCCGCCACAATGCCCTGCCATTTTTTTGTTGTTGCAGTTTGGCCAGGGCAGGGCCTGAACCCGCCACCCTACTCACTGAGCCACAGGCGCTACCTGTTGGATTTTTTTTTTTTTTTGCAGTTTTTGGCCGGGGCCAGGTTTGAACCCACCACCTGCGGTATATGGGGCTGGCGCCCTACTCCTTTGAGCCAGAGGCGCCACCCTGGATTTTTTAAAATAAAAATATATACACATAGGTAGAGAGGAAGGCTGGTATGATGTATTTACTATGTTTCAAGTACCATTTGAGCTTTTAAATAACACAAAAGCATTACTTTTATTTTAAAATAAATTTTAAATAAAATTACATATTAAGACAAAAAAATAAAAAATAAGTAACAAAACAGAATTATTTGTGTGTGGGGGGGGAGGTCTTTATTGGGCATCCTGACAGAAACATTAGAATTTTTACAGTTTTCAAGGAGAAGAGCTTGAAAACTCTTGTCCTGAAACCATCTTCATTTGAAGATTCAATTTTAAGAAATCCTGCCCACCACGTTGTGTCACCAGCACTACTGCAACCATCTAACTTGGCCTGTGATCCTGCCCTATTGTACTGACCTTGACTGCATGTTTTCCCCGTGTATCCTGGAAAGCAGCTGCATTTGTTTGGTCCGACACATTCACCAAACTTGCATCCAGGTTCGCATTTAGCTGTGAAAAGAAAAGATGTCTTGATGAGCAAAGAACAGGAGTAGTCAGCTCAGTGAAATGCAAGCACGTCAAATGTAGTCACCTTCTGGGTGGCAGAGAACTCCACGGGGATGCACAGAGGATGGTCGGCCACCTCTCTAGTCTGTTTTCAACTTTCAGATACTAGAAAGTCTTTTGTTTGGGAAGAAGATCACCTTGCCCTCTGCACCCACCACATGCCAGGTTATTGCGAGTTTGCTTAGCACTCCACACTTCCAGTGGTAGTCAAAGAAATATAGGCCTCCCAGACTACAGTCAGCCATTTTTGTATGTAAGCACAAAACATTTCAATAGAAGTATAATGTTTGAAGAGGAAGAGGGTCCAGAATAAGCCCGAGGCACAGGCCCAGGGCCCTCCCCTTTTTTCTGTTTTACCTCTTTGCTTCTCTTCCACATTTTCCCTATTTTTCTTTTGAATGATCAAAATCTTTTTAATGCTGTATGTTATCAAGTCAGACTGAACAATCCACAGATCGGAGGTGGGGAGGCACTACCTCTAGCCCCAAGGATGAGGGCCAAAAGCATGATGGTAAGGATAATGATGACGGTGGGGGTGTGAGAAACCATGACAAAAGGCAGGATTTGTTTTTCTGTTTTGTTCACTTCCGCATTTCAATACTGGACACAAAGTTGGCACTCAGTAAATATTTTTTCAGTGAATAAAGTATTGGGACAAACAACAGGAATAGGATGTTGTAAGTAATTAAGTTGGAGGGCAAGAAAAAAATAGTCTAAGATGATAGCTTGAGTTCAGCTCACAGAGAGGAGATGCGGGGGGAAGCAGTAGATAGCAAAAAAGGAAAATGGGAAAACCCTAGGAGAAGCAGGGGAGAGGGAGAAAAAAACTAACAAATGAGAGAGAAAGAAGGCTCTCAGGGTATTGAGGACTCTAAGGAGTTTCTAGATCCAGTAGGAGCTCAGGAAATAGCCAGTATGAAAGAATTCAGCAAACGCCAAGGAAGGCTGCTTACTTATCCATCCGTGGATTCTTCTGGCTCAAAGTTGGGCCATCTCTAAGCAAGCCAATTCCCAAAGATCCCAGGATATTTCCCTACAAACACAGACCCTATTTTTTTTTTATTAATGTCACCATTCCTCTCCTAGTTACCTGGGCTCAGAATCTCAGTTGTCTCTATTTTCCTTTGTTTCCAAACTAATCAATTACAGCATCCTGTATCTCATTCTACCACTAATTCATTCCCTGAACATTTATCTAGCTAACGGGAATGGCCTTGTTCACAGATACCTGTGAAATTACACCAAAGCCTCTCTCTACCTGCTTTCTCCACCGCAGGCTGTGATGGTACCCCACTGGTACAGGGATCTAACAGCCTAATGCTTTGTTTCTTGCCAGGACAAACTCTAAGGTGTAATAAATGCCCTAGAGGTCCCTATGGAATCGGGTGAAGATAGACTTCTCTTGAAAGCACCCATCTGCCTAGCTGCCTTACCTCCTCCCCCCACTCCTTTACACATGTCTCGTAAGATCACCCCCAATGAAATATAGTAGAACTCCCATAGATGACCACCTCTCTACACTGACTACCTTCTTAAGTTGGTGGAATTTTCCTAGACTGGACGTGCACCACATGTACGTATCAGTACCGTAGGCCTAGTTCCTTATGTTGACCAGTTTGTTACAGTTCCTTGAGTGGTCAACTTACAGATGTTCTTCTATATTTGTACAAGAATCTCCCTTTCAAGCTCTGCTTCTAGGAAACCTGACATCAGATCTGACATCAAACTGACATTCCAAAAGCATAGCTCAGATCATGCCACAACTTGCACAGAGGTCATTGTATAATCTTTGAACACAGTGCAGGTATCCTAACCAAGTTAAACTCAACACAATCTGGCTTCCACCTTCTTTTCCAGTTTCCCCCAGACATAGGCAACACTGTGGCCAAACTAGATTGCCACAAACTAGAACAAACTAGATTGTTCCTGTCTCTGGAACTATCCTTTGCATTCTGCCTTTTCCTACCTGTTATCACTAGAATACCCTTCCCTGGCCCTCCAATGGTGAATGTCCTCCCCACTCTTCAAGAACCACCTTGCATGACCTTTTCTTCTAGAAGCTTTCACAGATTTTTCCAGCCTTCTGCGAACTTGCACTCAACTTTGAGAACTCCACAGAATTCTGGCAGGCCTCTCCTGTAAAACTGATCAGTTTTTGTCTTACTAAATAATTAGGTATATTTTGCCCATCCTTGACTTCTACCGTCTCCTGGGTTCCAAGTGTCTTCAGGTTAGGGACTTAAACATTCATCATTGCTTCTCCTGCAACACTAAATATAGAGTTACAAACATGTGGGATATTCAAACATTTTTGAATGATGAATAAAATAATAGGTATAGACTTTTGATGAGGGAATGTTTTATGGCCCTGAACAAATCATAGGGGAAAATGCTTCCTCAGAAAAGATTTTTTACTTTTAAGGGCTAGAATTTAATTTCCAGTGTCTATTTTGTTATGGATATGTACTTGGAGATGCAGCTTTAAATTCAGATGTTAGAAAAATAAATATTTCATTTTATTTTTTAACTCCCAAACTGATTTCCAGTGTGATCCAGATAGGAAAACCCAGACAAATGCTAAATAGAACACAGGAGAAATGGTGAATAATACCCTTGCTATAAGGTCAAAGCTTCAGAAACACGTTTTCAATTTACAGTAACTTTTTTTTTTTTGAGACAGAGCCTCAAGCTGTCACCCTGGGTAGAGTGCTATGGCATCACAGCTCACAGCAACCTCCAATTCCTGGGCTCAAGTGAGTCTCCTGCCTCCGCCTCCCAAGTAGCTGGGACTACAGGCGCCC
>CAUYRH010050690.1:0-17799 GCA_963574655.1 Perodicticus potto | reverse complement strand
TATTCCATGGTGTACATATACCACAATTTATTAATCCATTCATGGGTCGATGGGCACTTGGGCTTCTTCCATGACTTAGCAATTATGAATTGGGCTGCAATAAACATTCTGGTGCAAATATCTTTGTTATAAAGTGATTTTGGTTTTCTGGATATACACCTAGTAGAGGAATTGCAGGATCGAATGGCAGGTCTGTTTTTAGATCCCTAAATGATCTCCAAACATCTTTCCAAAAGGAATGTATTAGTTTGCATTCCCACCAGTAGTGCAGAAGTGTTCTCTTTTCTCCACATCCATGCCAACATCTCTGGTTTTAAGATTTTGTGATGTGGGCTAATCTTACAACAGTTAAATGATATCTCAAATTAGTCCTGATTTGCATTTCTGTGATGATTAAGGATGATGAGCATTTTTTCATGTGTCTGTAGGCTGTGCGCCTGTCTTCTTCAGAGAAGGTTCTCTTCAAGTCCCTTGCCTGCACTGAGATGGGATCACTTGTTCTTTTCTTGCTAATACTTTTGAGTTCTCTGTGTATTCTGGCTATTAAACCTTTGTTAGAGACATAACCTGCAAATATCTTCTCCCATTCTGAGGGCTGTCTGCTTGCTTTACTTACTGTGTTCTTGGGTGTGCAGAAGGTTTTTAGTTGATCAGGTCCCAGTAGTGTATTTTTGGTGTTGCTTCAATTGCCCAGGGGTTCCTTCTCATAAAATATTCTTCCAGGCCAATTTCTTCAAGTGTTTTTCCTGCACTTTCTTCTAGTATTTTCATAGTTTCATGTCTTAAGTTTAAATCTTTAATTCAGTGAGAGTCTATCTTTGTTAATGGTAAAAGGTGTAGGTCCAGTTTCAGTCTTCTATATGTAGCCAGTCAATTCATCCAACACCATTTGTTAAATAGGGAGTCTTTTCCCCACTGAATGTTTTTGATTGGCTTATCAAAGATCAAATGACGGTAAGTAGCTGGGTTCATCTCTTGGTTCTCTATTCTGTTCCATACAACTACCTCTCTGTTTTTGTGACAGTACCATGCTGTTTTGATCACTAACGATTTATAGTATAGTCTGAGGTCAGGTAGCATGATTCTTCCTGATTTGTTTTTATTTCTGAGTAATGTCTTGGCTATTCGAGGTTTTTTCTGATTCCATATAAAATGAAGTATTATTTTTTCAAGGTCTTTAAAGCATGACAGTGGTGCTTTAATAAGGATTGCATTAAAATTGTATATTGCTTTGGGTAGTACAGACATTTAACAATGTTGATTCTTCCCAGCCATAAGCACGGTATGTTTTTCCATTTGTTAACATCTTCAGCTATTTCTTTTCTTAGAGTTTCATAGTTCTCTCTATAGAAATCTTTCACTTCCTTTGTTAGGTAAACTTCCAAATATTTCATCTTCTTTGGCACTGCTTAAAAGGAATAGAGTCTTTGACTGTTTTTTCAGCTTAACTATTGTTGGTATATATAAAAACTACTGATTTGTGAGTATTAATTTTGTAACCTGAGACACTACTGTATTCCTTGATCACTTCTAAGAGTTTTGTAGTTGAATCCCTGGGTTTTTCCATATATACAGTGGTATCATCTGTGAAGAGTGAAAGTTAGATCTCCTCTGAGGCAGAATGGATACCCTTGATCGCCTTTTCTTGCCTGATTGCAATGGCTAAGACTTCCATTACAATGTTAAAAAGCAGTAAAGACAATGGACAACTTGCTTGGTTTCTGATCTGAGTGCAAATGATTTCAGTTTAACTCCATTGAATATGATATTGGCTGTGGGTTTGCTTTGGATGGCCTCTATCTGTTTAAGAAATATCCCTTCTATATGTAAGTGTTCTCATCATAAAAGGATGCTGGATATTATCAAAAGCTTTTTCTGCATCAATTGAGAGAATCACATGGTCTTTGTTTTTTATTTTGTTTATGTGATGAATTCTATTTATAGATTTATGTATATTGAACCAGCCTTGAGACCCTGGGATAAAACCCACTTGGTCATGGTGTATAATATGTTTGATGTGTTGCTGGATTCTGTTTACTAGGATCTTATTGAATATTTTTGCATCAATATTCATTAGAGATATTGGTCTATAATTTTCTTTTCCGGTTGGGTCTTTTGATTTTGAAATTTTTGACAGAAAATAACTAGATATGGGTGACATGCGGACATTTTATAGTAGTTAGTATGAGTATGGGCATTGCTGTCCCACCTTTCCCAGACCCAGTAAAAAGACAGTTGAAGAAAAAACTCCTAAAAAGAAGAGGAGGGGAAGGGTGTGGTGACCTCAACACAAGGTGGACCAGGAGTAAGGGTAGGAGCCTGTTGAGTGATGGAAGACTAGAGAAGGACAGCCTGTGTGGGGGTAGGTTCCTGCAGCAGAGGAGGGTGGCTAAGGATGAGGGAGGGAGCAGGGTGGCCTCAGAATGAGGGAAGGAGGAGGTTGCCGCAGGATGAGGGATGGAAAGGAGTCAGGGTCCAGGAACAACCACACTGTATGACTCAGCCTATAGCCTCTTTGCCTTATTACAGCCAAATTAGCATGCTGCTTTCAGGGAAGAATTCCGGGGAATATTTATCCAAACAATTAAACATGCTACCTGAGGAGAATTAAGGCTATAGGAGAAGGTCTGTGACCTGAAGTAAAGTACTTTTGGGAGGTACCCAGCCTGATGGCCCAAGCCCCCCCTTCTCAAAGCCTGACCAGTTAGACAACACCCCATTCCAGCCCACCCCAGGTGCACACACACTTCATCTCTCCATCCTCCACCCCCATCATCACCATACACTCTCACATGACTCCAGTCAGCCTCCTGATGCAGGGACAGGCTGGAGGGAAAGAGAATTATGGGCACCACAGCAGATGAGACAAATCCCAGGAAAATCCATCCAGCCTCTTGTTCTAAAATATCACAGTGAAAGAGTACCAGGCCTCTTAAACTCACCAGCAACATGGAGAGAAAGCTCATGATGAGCAAACTGATACTTACCTCAGAATATAATATGAAAAACAAAAGAAATTAAACAACTTATATATTAATAATCCCAAAAAGACACTGACTGCATCCATTAAATACAACCTGCATGAAAAATAAAACAGAGGACAACAAAAGTCTTTTAGAAATTAAATATGTAATTTGTAAAATTATATAACTATAAATGTATATATATATAACACACATATACATATATATGTAAAACAAAGTTTGTATGATAGTCAAGGAAAGCTCCTAGAACATAAGGCAAAATTTCAAAGAACTAGAAAGTTTGGGAAAAGACAAGAGACAGCAGGTCAATCCAGGAGGTCCACTCAACCAAGAGTTTTGAAATGAAAAAATATAGAAGGCAGGAAATTATCAAAGAAATTATAGAATAAAATTGCTCTGATTTAAAGAAAAACACAAATATTCAGAATGAAAGTTTTCAGCAAGATCCTGGAACAATGAATGGAAAAAAGATATACACTTAGATTCACTACAGAACATAAAAGAAAATGCTAAAAATTTCTAAAAGAAAATAAAAAGTAACCAAAAAGAGTGAAGAATCAGACCAGTCATACTCCAACCAACTATACTATGTATCAAAAGTGACTTTAAAACATATTTTTAGACATGTAAAGATGAAAAAGTTTACGCTCATGTACCTGTCCTGAGAAAGGCTGAGTGAAAGCCAAGAAAGAAGACATGGGATTCCCGCAATCTCTTATGATTGTGGATGGAAAAAACCTCAACAAAATTCAGCAAACCAAATCCAGCAACATATAAAAAAAATTATATGCAATGACCAAGTGGAATTTATCTCAAGTTTTTTCAACATCTGAAAATCAGTCAATGCAATACATCACAAAAAACAAATATCATAAATCATCTTATGGAGGACACACAAAAGGATTTGACAAAACTCAACATTCCTTTTTTTTTGGAGACAGAGTCTCACTATATCACCCTTAGTAGAGTGCTGTGGCATCACAGCTCACAGCAACCTCCAACTCTTGGGCTTAAGCAATTCTCTTGCCTCAGCCTCCCAAGTAGCTAGGACCACAGGCGCCTGCCACAATGCCCAGCTATTTTCTTGTTGCAGTTGCCATTGTTGCTTAACTGGCCCAGGCCAGGCTCGAACCCGCCAGCCTCGGTGCATGTGGCTGGTGCTGTAGCCACTGTGCTACAAGCACCAAGCCAAAACTTACCATTCTTTCATGCTAAAAACACTCAACAAACTAGGAGCAAAGGGGAATTTTCTCAACATAATAAAAGGTATCTATAAAAAGCACAAAGTTAATATCATACCCAATGGTGAAAAACTAGACAATTTCCTCCTATGATGAGTAAGAAAATAGAGTGTTTGCCATTTCTATTTTTCATTATACTAGAGGTTCTAGCCAGGGCAATTAGGTAACACAAAGAAATAAACAGCATCTAGCTTGGAAAAGGTAAAACTCTTCATATCTGCAGATGACATGATTTTATACATAGTAAATCCTAGGGAATAAGGAATCTATTAAAAACTAATCTATTAGAACTAATAATGATGTCAGCAAGTTTATCGGAAACAAGATCAATACACAAAATTCAACCCTTGCAATGAATGGTATGAAAATAAAATTGATAAAACAATTCCATTCACACAAGGGTCTAAAAATAAAATATTTAGGAATAAATCTAATGAAAGAAGTATAAATCTTATACTCTGAAAAGTACAAGATATGGTCAAAAGAAATTCAGTATCTAAATAAATGTGGAAACTCCTCCTTTTCATAAATTGGAAGACCAAGATGTCACTTTTCCCAAATTATTCTATGGAGTCTATGTAATTCCTATGAGAATCACAACTACTTCTTTGTAGAAAATGGCAAACATATTCTAAAATTCATACAGAACTACAGGAGCCCTAAATAGATAAGACAGTCTTGAAGAGAAAAGAAAAACAAAGTTGGGAGACTCATGCTTTCTGATTTAAAAATTTACTATATAAAGCAAAGGCAATCGGAACAGTGTGATACTGGCACAAAGTACAACTACACATCTATGATCAACTGATTTTTAACAGTTCCAACACCATAACAATGGGGAAGGGGCAGTCTTCTCAACAAATGACACTGAGACAACTGGATATTCACATGCAAAAGAGTAAATAGAAACATTATTTCATACCATCTACACAAATTAACTCAAAAATGAATCAAAGACTTAGATGGAAGAACTAAAACTATAAAATTCTTAGAAGAAAACATAAGTGAAAGTTTTCATAACCTTGGGACTTCACAAAAATTCTTAGATATGACACCAAAAGCCTAAGCACAAAAGAAAAGATAATTAATTAAACTTTATCAAAACTAAAAATGTTTCGTTTTCAAAGGACATCATGAAGAAAGCAAAAAGACCCCCACAAAACAGAAAAAGAAATTGCAAATTGTACATCTAGTAAGAGACTTATGTATGTTAACAGTGTAAAAAGAGCTCTTACAACTCAATAATAAGAGACAAATAAACCAATTAAAACAAAGGGGCAAAAAGTCTGAATATACTTTTCTCTAAGGAGAATATAAAAATGGTCAATAAGCAAATGACGTGCTCAACATTAGTAGTCATCAGGGAAATGCAAATCAAAACCACAATGAGATACCACTTCATAACCACTAGGATGGCCAGAATCAAAAAGTCAGATATAACAAGTATTAGTAAGGATGTGAAGAAATCAGAACCTTCCTACATTTCTGGCTGGACTGTAAAATGGTGCAACCACTTTGGAAAACAGTCTTGCTATTTCTCAAACAGTTAAATAAAGAATTACCACATAACCTAACAATGCCACTTCTAACTATGTATCCAAGAGAAATGAAAACATTATGCCCTACAAAAACTTGTACACAAATAGTTAAAAGAGCATTATGCATAATGGCCAAAAGGTAGAAACAACCTAAGTGTCGTAAACAGATGAAAACAAAATAAAATGTGTTATATTCATTCAATGGAACATTATTCAGCTATAAAAAGAATGAAATAGTAATACATGCCACAACTTGAATGAACCTTGCAAACATTATACTCAGTAAAAGAAGCTAGTCACAAATGGCTATATATTATATTATTGTATTCATATTAAAGTCCAGAATGGGAAAATTTATAGAGATAGAAAATAGAGTAGTGATTCTTAAGCGCTAGATGAGGTAGACAGACAGGAAGACAAGGATGAGATAGCTGAAACTATGACTTTTTTTATGGTGATAAAAATATTCTAAAATTGATGGTGGTGACAATGCACATATCTTTGAATATATTGAAGGCCACAGAATCATATGCTTTAAGTGAGTGTGGTGTATAAATCATATCTCAAAAGTGGTGTTAAAAAAAATCCGTCAGTTAATAGAAAATATAGGGACAGAGACAAATTTTAAAAATGGCACAAGGAAACAACAACCAAATCATAATATAGGTTATTCTACAGACAAATATCTAGTTTTCTTAAATCACTGGTATGAAAAAAAAGAAAGGAAAACTAATAGAATAAAAGAGTGCTAAGACACATACCAAAGCGCAAATGTGGACAACATTTGTATTTTGATTTCAACAAACCTACACTGAAAAGAAAATCTTCAAGACAGTTAGAAAAACTTGAATACAGTCTGGATATTGGATAATGTTAGTTATGTAACAATGTTTTTATTTTATGTCCTTATTGATGGAAACGCATGCTGAAGTGTTTATAGAAGAAATGACAGGAGGTAGTCCTGGGATATACTACAAAATACTTTTAAAACTTCCTTCTTCCCATTCCTTTCCAGAGCTTTTCCATTTGGAATAATCAATCCAAAAGCCAAGCAAGATAGAGATGTGTGTGATGGGGTGCCAGGGTAGCTACAATGCCCCAGACGAGGCACTGGATCTCAGGTAATGAGGAGAGAGAGCTCCACAGTATGACAGGTGGTGTGGAAGGGGGTGAACCCAGGACAGGATGGCAGATTCCACAGAGGGGAGAGGCCTCTATGGAAGAGGGTGGCCCAGTATGAGCCATCAGCACATTAATAGAGTGAGCAGAGAGCCCACTGTGGGGAATGGTCAGGAAGGTGGAGCTGGAGTCCAGGTAGGGTGGAGAAGATGAAGAGGAGGGTCATCAGCGATGATAGGGAGTGGATAACTCACAGGAGTGTCAGTCAAACAAGTAAAAATAAGCATAACTGGAGTCAGGTCACTCTTTATTGGAGAAGGAAGTTACAAATAGAACTAGTACAAATAGTAGAAAAGGAGAAAATGACAATGAACTCTGTGATATTGGATTGGAATTAGAAGATATGTAAGCTCATGTTTCTAACATGTACAGATAGACATGGGTATTAATCCATATATGAGTGTGTATGTGGCTGTGTGTGTATCCTACTTCTGTCACACCCCTGTAAGGGAGAAGCACATCCAGTTCCCAAATCATGGTTTCTAAGGACCATCCCCAGAAAAAGGAAGCAGGCCAGGCCAGGGTCCCTTGGAGAAATGGCTGACTGCAGGACTAGGGAAAGGAAGAGAAGCCTGTGACATCATTTCATATTAGAAGGAAGGAGGTGCTCAAAGAATGACGGAATAATGTTAAAAGGACCCAGAAGCCAACCTGAAGGAGCAGCTAGATAATCCACTGCATAAAACAGGAAGATTGAATCCACACCACCAAACATAAAGATATGAATACATTCAAACTTTGATTGGAAAATTTCAAAGAAACTTATTTAGACAGTTTCTAAGTACCTCCCACAAAATGCATATTAATTACAAAAGGAAAAGGAGTAAGTTTCCTGTGGGGAAGGCTGATGATATCTCCTTTCTGGGCAATGAGCCACTTCCACCTAGCAGGATGCGTGGGACGCACACAGCATCATTTCTGAGAGGCAGCCAAGATGCTCATCCTGAACCACTAAGTGAGGAAGCATCACAGGAACCTGAATTGAGAACTGTTGCAGGTTAAAGGACACTAAAGAGATGCCACAGCCAAAGTGTCATGTGTTTCTGAACCCAACTGTTTTCCAATAAAGGGCATCACTGGGGACATGAAAGGGCTCTAGGGAATTAGATGCTAGTGATGCCTCAAGTCTCAAGTCTTTATTTTGCTGGTTGTGCTGTGGTTATGCAGGAGAATGTCTTTGTTTGTGAACAAGGAACTCCCCAGTGAACTCCCCCCTAAAGTTCTTTGTACTATGCTTTCAAAAAATACTCCCGAAAGTTGAATGGGTGGCAGCATACAAGTGGATGAAAAGAGCCAGCAGTTCTTCCAGGTCCCCATGGGCTGGGAAGGAAGTCACCAGATGCTGCTGCCCAATGACGATGGCATAAGAAAGAGAGGTCTGATGTAGCCAGAAGCACAGGACAACCACTAGACAAATTAAAAGCTTGTCATAATATGAAAAAGGTTACAAAAGTGAGCTAAATCTTTAGTTTTCCCTTTGCAATATCAAGAAAAGATACCTTAAGCTATTACATCAATAAACAGCAGTGTAAGTGCATTCATTTAGGAGAAGGTGGTTTTGCAGGCAATGCTTTCCTCTCAGAAACGGGAATAAGGTAAAGAGGATGGTAGGAGACTAGTATTTTTCTTTGAAAGGCTTTACCTTATATGCTATTTGTTTATAATTGTTTGATGTTACTCTCAAGAAAATTTTAAAGACATGTTGCCAAGACAAGATTGTTGGTCAAACACTTAATGTTCCTCCTGGAACATCTTATGCCTCCTTGTGGTGACGTTGGGACTCAAGGACCAGGAGAGGAGGTAACAGAGTGGCTGCCCCAGCAAGGCTGCTGAGAGCTGGCAAGCATCTTTCTGCCCCTCTTCTTTGAGCCCTTGTGTTGAGAAGGAGAAATCACCACCTGGGTCCTGAGTCGCCCAAGGACAAGAGGGCATGGCGAGCTTCATGGTATGGCTTGGCCCTGTTGGGTTAAGCCACTAAGAATTCAGATTTTGTTACTGCATCACAGCCTATACTGACCAATACAGAGGGAATTGAAAAATAATAACAGATTATAAAGGGGCAGGATTAAGGAACTTTTTGTTTTCTTAATTGCTCTCAGGATAAAAGAAAATTCCAGGACATGGCAGGTAATGAGTTGTGTTGTTCTGCAATTTGGTAAACAAAAATCACAGTATGTGCTCTCAAATGTGCAATAACCTGAGACTACATCACTCAAGCCCATGGACAACTCAGCCACTCGTGTATGACCACTCATTCAGGTGCAAGCACAGGGCCCACCTCCTTCTGCTGGTCCTTGAAGGCCAAGGCGATGAATCAACGATAAATGACTCAGGGAATAATTTTAGACACAAGAGAGCTGACTAAGTCATTCTGAAGATGTTAAAAAGAAAAGTGTTCTAGACTCCATCTCTGAAGCTTCTCCTAGAGACCCAGCTGCCAGCTCCTTCCAGATCCCATTTTAGGGTCAGTGTTCTTAACATATTACAACATGGATCAGAAGCAGCCACAGGCTGCTTTTCAGCCACATTTCTAGCAATCCCAGTGCACAGTGCGAAAGGCATAAAGGTTGGCATACTCTGAAGTAAATTTAGAACTAGAGTTGTTTTGCATCCTTACTTCTCTGAGTAATCTGTTCTGCCAAGTTTTCCCCTTTATAGTCAGGGACCAACCAATTACCATGAAAATCAGTTGAATAAATATTGAAGAGAATGTGTTCATCGCTTATTTTGGTGTCCTCACAGCAAGGAAGCAATGTTACATTTTTAATTAAGTCTTTCATTTCCATTTTCCTTTTCAGCTAAAGCTGTCCTCCATAGGATCAATTAAACGAGATAATCAGATCCAGCAAAAAGCTCCACTAAAGAACAGTCATTAGTAGGCATGACTTAACAAATTTTCTCAATGCCACTACAAATTTCTCCTCCAAAATTAAAATTGGATGGATAACAGGGCTTTAGTATTGGCTTACATGGATAACTCGTTCGATCACAATACCACAAATTCATATCTTTCTTATTTGCTACATTACCTTGATACTGGTTTGTGATGTGTATGAAATATACTACTTGGTAATACATAACTCATTTTAAAATTATTTTTTGGTGTGTACAGATTAAGTGAACGAAAAAATATCCTCTTTGGTCTATAAGATGACATATTTAGCTAGATTTTGACTTGTCATTTTTTTAAAAATATCTAAAATTTGGAACTGAAATATAGGTATCCTCATAGAATGGCTTGGGTATTTTTCTCCCCTGTTGTTTTTTAGATAGTCACAACTGAACTGCATAGATGGTCTATACAAATGGAAAGAATTCTGGGCTGAGTCTACCTAGAAAACCTTGCTGGTGGTTCTATATCTGCTAGTAGCATGTGACTCTCTGCACCCTATCACCTCTGTGGGCTTTCAGTTCCTAACCTGTAAAAGCCCAATTAATCCATTAGTTCATTCAACAAATGCTTGTTGAATAACTACTATATGCCAGAGACTCTACTAGGTGCTGGGGGCACTAAGCAAGATTGCTATCCCAACGGAGATTATAGCTAGTAGAAGGGAGTAGCCAAATAACATGTGAATTAATAAAGAAATGTTTGTGGGTGATAAATGCTTTAAGCTAAAACTAAATCAGGATGCAGAAATAGGGAATATACAGGGGATTCTATCTGAGATTAAGGAAGGGCTCTCTAATAAACTTTCTCTGATTTGGAGTAAGCCTAGCTCATTTTAAGAGGTAAGAATAAACATATAATCTTGTTATCCTAACTGGATGAGCAGATACAAGTAAAGGCAGCAAAAACAATTCAGATAGATTTAATTTATGAACAGAGACTGAAAAAAAATCCTAAAGAAAATAAGTGATACACAAATTCAACAATGTATTTCACAATTACTATATCAAGATGAAGCAGAGTTTATGATAGAATCACAACTCCATTTCTTGAGATCAGAAAAATCTACCCATGTAATTTTCCATATTAATAGAATTTTTTCTAAAAAATTATATTATTATCATCTCAAAAGATGTTGAAGAAGTATTCGATAAAGTTCAACACCTATATATGATAAGGGTAACTATGTAATTAATATGTATAAGTTCCAGGATAGTTTCTTTTTAAACTGATTCATAGGCATATCCTAGATGCCAAAAAAATTCAATGTCTGGATCAAGTAGGCACTCAGTATACATTTGTTGAATGAATTAATAAGTGAATGAATGAACGTAGTCCTTTAGGGTGATAAATAAATCTCCCAAAGGCCAACTGCAAATACCATTCTTTAATTTTTTTCTTTTTTTTTTTTTTTTTTTTTTTTTTTTGGTGAGATTAAAGCAGCCTGTGGCTCAAAGAGGTAGGGCACCGGCCTCATATGCTGGAGGTGGTGGGTTCAAACCGAGCCCTGGCCAAAAACTGCAAAAAAAAAACATCTCCCAACAAACCAAAGCCCTGGACCAGATAGATTCACAGCTAAAGTATTCCAGACCTGTAAAAGGCAGGTGTCTATCCTACAGAAATTATTCCATAGCATCAAGAATGAGGGAATCCTCCCTAACTCATTCTATGAAGCCAGTATCACCTTGATACCATAGCCAAGAAAAGAAACAACAAAAAAGAAAACTACAGACCAATATCCTTTATGAATATAGAAGCAAACATCGTCAACAAAATACTAGCACACCATATTCAACAACACATCAAAAGAATAATTCACCATAACCAAGTGGGTTTCATCCCAGGAATTCAAAGATGGTTCAACATATGCAAATCAATAAATGTGACTCACCACATAAACAGAAGCAAAAACAGACCATGTAATTGTCTCAGTAAAACACAATATTCTTTCATGATAAAAGCCCTCAACAAACTAGGCATAGAAGGAGCATACCTCTAAATTACAAAAGGTATACATAACAAACCCACAGCCAAAATCATATTGAATATTGAACAGGAAAAAGTTAAAAGCATTATCTCTAAGAACTAGAAAAAAGACAAAGATTCCTACTGTCAACAGTTCTATTCAACATATTATTACAAGTCCTGGTCAGAGCAATCAGCAAAAGAAAGAAAGAAAGAAAAGACATCCAAATCAGGAAAGAGGTAGTTAAACTAGCCTGTTTACTGGCAATATAATCTTATATCTAGAAAACACTAAAGATTCTACCAAAAGAATTCTAGAATTGATAAATAAAATCAGCAAAGTTACAAAATCAATGTACATGAATCAGTACCATTTCTATATATTTATAACAGTCGAGCTGGGATAGTCAAATCAAGAACTTAAAAACATTCACAATGGCTACAAAGAAAATAAAATCCTAGGAACATACTAAACCAAGAGGTAAAAGAGCTCTATGAAAAGAACTATAAAACACTGATGAAAGTAACTGCAGATGACACAAAGAAATAGAAAAACATCCTTTGCTTTTGGATTGGCAGAATCAACATCATTAAAATAATGCCATAATATAAAAGTGACTTACAGATTCAACACAATTCTCATCAAAATATCAATGTCTTATTTCACAGACCTACAAAAAATAATTCTAAGCTTCATTTGCAAAAGAACCCTGAATAGCTAAAGCTATCCTAAGCAAAAAGAACAAATCTGGATGCATCACATTACCTGACTTCAAATTATACTACCAGGCTATAGCAACCAAAACAACATGATACTGGCATAAAAGTAGACACATAGACTAATGGAACACAATAGAGAAACCCAAAACAGGACTATACTCCTACAACCAACTGATCTTTAACAAAGAAAACAACAACATACACTGGGAAAAGGAAGTCCTATTTAATAAATGATGTTGGGAAAATTAGATCGCCACACGCAGAAGAACAGAATAGGACCCCTATCTCTCACTATACACAAAAATTAATTCAAGATGGATAAAAGACTTAAATACAAGGCATGAAATCACAAAAATTCTAGAAGAAAAATGTAGGAAACATTTTTCTATATATTGGCCTAGACAAAGAATTTATCACTAAAACCCCAAAGGCAAATACAGCAATAACTAAAATAAATAAAAGGGACTTAATTGAATTAAAAAGCCTCTGCACAGCAAAGGAAATAATCAACAGAGTGAACAGACAACAGAACGGGAGAAAATATTCCCAAACTCTACATCTGACAAAGGACTAAAATACAGAATCTACAAAAAACTCAAACAAATCAGCGAGAAAAAAAAAAATTAAAAAGTGGGCAAAGGCATGAACAGAAGTTTTTCAAAAGAAGATAGAGAAATAGCCTACAAACATATGAAAAATGCTTGATATTATTAATCATCAAGGAAATGCAAATTAAAATGGCATTTTCATGATCATTTTTTCAAAGTAAACTATGAACTTTATTCTGATTTTTCCTGTTTTCCTACTAATGTTCTTTTTCTGCTTCAGTTTGTCAAGGTGATTTAAAGAATTGAATAATTTAGAAACTGTCCTGGATTGAAGATGCAAACATCATTTTTAGTGGATCAAAACCTCCAACCAGTCCTTCTCAGGTTAACAGCAAGCCATGGCACCCTCTCCTGGTGAACCTTCAAAGGCACCCCCCCAGTCAGTGCAGTGAGGTGAGAGAATCCTCTAAGGATGGGGACCTTGGCAGGTAGGAGGCAAAACTATCAGAGTTTGCAATGACAGGACCAACATTCCAATGAAACTGCTATTAAATAGAATTAGCACAAGATCACACTGCATTCCTTTCCCCCAGCAATAATTGTTGGGAAAAAGAAACTCAAAATAACATACCACTTGCAACAGGGACTAAAAACTAGACACTCTAAGAAATAACCTAATAAAGGAAACAGAAGAACTTTCTGGAAAGTTCAGGAAACCCCCTAAAAATTGAACAAATGGAGATTTATGCCATGTTCATGGATATAGTGATCTAATGTAGAAAAATGTCTATTTCTCCTCGAATTAATTTATATATATTCAATGCAAGTCCTATCAAAATCCCAACATATAGTTTTAGTGACTTGAAAGACTGATTCTCAAGTCAAAATAAAGAAGAATAAATGTCTGTGAGTAGCTAAAACAGATTAGGAAAAAGGAGAACCAAGAGGGAAAGCTCACCACCAGGTGTTAAGACAGTTTAAATACTGTAAGCATTAAAACAGTGTGGTACTTACACAAGGACTAAACAGTCAGAGCACCAGAACAGAACTGAGTATTTAGGAACAAACCCATTGTGTAGGAAACCTAATATGTCATAGAAGGAGCATCAATACAGCATGAAAAAAAAATCAATGATACAGTAAATGGTGGCAAGAAATTGGCTTACTACCTGGAGATTTTTAAAATGTCACTTCCCTGTTTCATACCATATTCCAAAGTACTTTCAGTTGGAATTAAAACCTAAACGTGAAAGGTAAAACTACAAAGCTAATAGAAGAAAATATAGAATATTTGTGATTTGTGGGTGAGGAAAATTTTGACACTCAAAACCATAGACCACAAAGGGGAAAACAGATGGATTCAGCTACAGAAGTCAAAGAAAGACTTCTATTTGATAAAAAAATGTCACAAAATTATCAGATAGATGCAAAAGCAGAGAATACATATGGAAATCCTATTGCAAAAAAATTCAACAAGAAAGCCTAAAAAGAAAGTCAAAAGGTAGTTGTTAATCTACTAATTCCAATTTAATACTGAATACATGTGATGCTCATTTTTTCATCTTTTTAAAATTAAAAAAAAAGTCAAAAGAAAAACATGGAGAAAGGATGAGAACATAACATTTACAGACAATTTACAGTTAATTTGCTAATGAAAAACAATCCAAGAATTGCAAATCAAGCAATGAAATAGCCCTTTTCTCCTTACTCTTACAGATTGGCAAAACTAGAGAGACACTACCAAGGCAGAAGGAGGATTTCTACTGGGATGCACCTCCTAGCCACCCCGGCAACAAATGCAAACTCTCATGGAATAAATGCAAGTGTATCCTGTAACCAAAACCTCCACAACTGGCTTCTATCCCACAGAGACTGTTAGTGGGCACAGAGGAAAACATGTATGAAGGTTTGCAGTAGCTTAGACGTCTTTCTGAGGACAGCTGAGTAAGTGTTATGTACACTATGTAGACGACAGAACGTCTGTAGTGATTACAGACCAAGTAGTAATGATCCAATATATAAGAAGCACCATTGACATTGAAAAACATGGACTGGGGGAAAAGGATGAAATGAAGTGAGATTTGTGGAACAATATCATGTCTGCAGATTTCTAGAAGTTATAAGCACAAAATATGTGTTTTCATATGTGTACAAATATGTTCAAAAAAAGACTAAAGAAGGTGGATTGGAAGGATATACATTACATTAATGGGAAATGGTTGTCTTGGCAAGAGAGAAGAGGAACTGTGCAGAGATGAATGTCACAAAGCCAGGAGCTTGAGGTGTTTAAGAAACTCAATCTCAGTGACTGCGGTAAGAGATTATCTCAGGTAACAGCCCCCATTCTCCACCACACACACAATCCCACGCACACACTTAAATTGTATTCCAATCCAACTGAAGACAAAGGCTTCACCCAGAACTGTCAATCAGAAAAGGCAACGTTCTTAACTACTATTTAAATAACTCTACCCTAGAAGGGAGAGAGCTTCTCTCTCCCCACTTGAGTTCTCTCCCTCTACCAGGAGCTTTAGTGTTTTCTGTATTCTTTTCTGTAAATAAATTCTGTCTTACCACTGGGGAGTGGGGGGAAAATAATGCAATGAAGAATAAAAAAATACATGTATTTAAAACTTAAAAAATAAATAAATAAACTAACTAAATAAATAAATAAATAACTCTACCCTGCGCATTTGTTTTCACTGGTTAAAAGATTTTAAACAACTATCCTGGAATTCACACAATGGTTAAGTTAATTTAGTTGCATCTATTAAACTTAGAAATTCTTGAACTATATACTGGCTGAGGTCAAATATATTTATTGACTAGAAGATGGAAAATTCAGCCACTCTTAGGATTATTCAGATACACTTGCAGCATGAGGAACAGAACAGGGAGATTCAGCGCTACTCGGCATTACTTCTATAAATGGGAAACAAGGGAACGGGGGTTCCTAATGGGGGTTTTACTTACTGCTTTAACACATTTTACAGCTTTCAAATAAAATCCCCAGTGGTTCAACTGTTAGAGGTATTTGAGATGAATATTAAAAGTCCAGGAGCCTATATTCTTTGTCCATGTGTTTGGAATGTGTTTGGAAAAAAATGTTCTTAGTTTCGGTATTTATTTACTTTATTTTTATTATTTCTTTTTTTATTGATTTACTTTAAAGGACATGAAAGTCAAGGCTTTCAGCCTGGGCCATGATAAGTTTTCAAGCTCTATAGCTCCACTTGGAGCCCTGACCTTTGGCTCCTGGCACTGGCTGTGGGTGAAGGCATGAGCCCTCTGTCCCTGTGCTCCCCTGGAGGACCTGGTGGGTACTTGCGGATAGAGAAGGGAGTATGGTGGTTTCCAGTGCATGACCAAAGTGGAGACTGTGTAAGGGAGGTATGTTCTTACTGGTGGGTTTTGGCCCCAGGCCCATGCCCACAGTGTGCTCACCGTGCCTTCAGGGTCCACAAGCAGCAGGTGCTTGGCCTGGCCGTTGTGCATGCCTGTGAGGACAAAGGAGCCCGGGTTGGTGGTACTCTTCCTGACCAGGAAGTCTCCATCTTTCTCCAGCAGCCCCTCTGCCTCCTTTCTGCTCATCTCTCCTTGGTACCAAGGCTCAGCTTTCAGTTCCTCCAGCATCTTGGCATCTGGTGCTCTGGGTGACACCGGGCTGATGCACTCCACTGATGCTGCCTTGCTCAACATGGGCCCCAAGGACTGGTTCTTGAGAGCATCTTCAAAAGGTTCTGTTGTCAATAACATTTACCAACAACAAGTCAATCCCATGAAGAGCAAAGGATTAAAAATACAACATGAGAAATGAAAATGCAAAGGCAACTCCTCTCAAAAAAAAACCCACTGGAAAAAAATAGCCAGATGGTAATATAACAAGAATCATGTTAACAAACATTTAAAAGCACAGCCCAAATTTTGGCATGATTTTCTGATGAGTCTGCCTTCTTGAGACAGCAGGGAGTTGTGCTGTGTGCTAATTATCGAGTCAAGCACAATTAACTTTGTCTAGTTAGCTAGAATGGCTTCATTTTTGCACACTGAGGAGGCTGTGCATATTATACACCATCTACTTTCTCTGGAACATCAGCCATCTTTATTTATTTATTTATTTATTTATTTAGACAGGGTCTCACTGTGTTGCTCCAAGCTAGAGTGCTGTGGCATCATAGCTCACAGCAAGCGACTCCAAGTTTCAAGTGATCCTCTTGAGCAGCTGGGACTACAGGTGTGTGCCACCACACCTGGTTAATTTTTTATCTATTTTTAGTAGAGATGGGGGTCTCCCTCATGCTCGGGCTGTTCTCAAACTCCTGAACTCAAGCAATCCACCCACCTCAGCCTCCCAGAGTGCCAGGATTACAGGTGTGAGCCACTGCACCTGGCCTCAGCCAGCCTCTTTAACAAACTCTGAATAAAAATCTGCCAATACCAAAGGAAAACATGAGCTACAAAGCTTTGATTTCATGCAGAACCTAAGCCCAACCCACCAAAGATTTATTCCAAAACCTTTGCACAAGGCAAACTTTTATTTTTTATTTTAAATAATGTCAATTATGCATATTTATTTGTAGCTTAAGTGATTTTTTTTAATAATTTTATTCAATCATAATTGTGTACATTGGTGCAATCATAGGGCAGAATGTGCTTCATATACAATCAGAAACATTTTGATCGTACTGTGAGAGATAGCCCTCATAGCATTTATTTGTAATAGTAAAACTTCCC
>CAUYRH010050689.1:0-18809 GCA_963574655.1 Perodicticus potto | reverse complement strand
TCCACAAAAGCTGGGTTTCATTCCTGTTAGATAATTGCACCACTTTGGCTCCCTATCCCGATTACCCACTGAAAAGCTCAAACTTATGGCCCTCCCCCTACCGCTCTTCACACCAGAGCGGTAACACCTTATTGGCTGTTCTGCCATCCCGACACCTCCCCTAACCGAGTCAATATAAGGTGCTCTTGTCTTTTGTTTCCTCTCTCTCTTCTCTTCTCCTCCTCCTCTCCCCCCTGTCTCCCCCCCCCCCGTGTGTCTTCTCTCTCTCTCTCTCTCCCACCCCCTCCTTAATGCTGCTCTGCAGCTTCCCCACCAATAAAGACCTTTCGTACAAGCCTTAGTGGTCTGTGAGGTTTTGTGCCGGTCGAGTGCCATCTTTCATCTGACAATGTAATTTCCCCTAGAAACACCAAAGTTTTAAGTTTTACCATGAAGGAAAAATAATTTAAAAAGGAAAATAATACATTTTCATTGTTTAGAATCTTATAATAAATTTTTGTTTAGATAGTACAGTGTACCAGTGAAAACCCAGACCCTTGAGTCTCATAGCCTGGTTTGAAACAGATTGAGCATTCCTAATCCAAATATCTGAAATCTGAAAATGTGCCAAAATTTGAAAATTTTTGAGCACCAATATTAACATAAGTGGAAAATTTCACACGTAAGTACATAGCACAAATTTTCAGGTGCAAAATTATTTAAAATATTGCCAGTATACATGTATAAAATTACCTTTAGACTATGTGTATAAGGTGCATATGAAACATAAATATTAATACATTTTGTGTCCTATCTCTTAAGTTATTTCACATATATACAAATATCCAAAATCCCAAAACATTCAAAATCTGAAACGCTTCTGGTCCTAAGCATTTTGGATAACAGATACTTAATCTGTATCCCTTAGTTTTTTACCTATCTGCACCTTGATTTATCTTTTTTTTTTTTTTTAGAGACAGAGTCTCACTTTATTGCCCTGGGTAGAGTGCTGTGGCATCACACAGCTCACAGCAACCTCCAGCTCCTGGGCTTAGGCGATTCTCTTGCCTCAGCCTCCTGAGTAGCTGGGACTACAGGCGCCCGCCACAATGCCTGGCTATTTTTTAACGCATAAAATGTGGATAATACCTACCCTTATAATATTGTTGTGAAGGTTGAATGAATTAATATAGGAAAAGAACTATGACCTAGACTTGGCATACAGAATACCACTCTTCTTATATTAGAAAATATAAAGACTGATGAAGATAATTTAAGGTAACTTGGTTCCAATTCCATGGCACATTTTAAAGTAAACAAGAGAGCCAGGCACAGTCATTCATGCCCGTAATCCCAGCAACTGAGAAGGCTGAGGTGGAAGGAATGCTTGAGGCCAGGAGTTTAAGATTAGACTGGGCAACATAGAGAGACCCTGTCTTTAAATACTTTTTTAAAAAGTATTTTAAAAATTAGTTAGGCATAGCAGCGTACACCTGTAGTCCCAGCTACTTGAGAGGTTGAGATGGGAGGATTCCTTGAGCCTAGGAGTTCAAGGCTGCTCCAGCTTGGGTGGCTCTGTGTTTCAAAGAGAAGGAGGGTAGGGGGAGAGGGAGGGAGGGAGAGAGAGAGAGATACTGATTGTGCTGTTTCTCTACCTCCACCACAGCCACTCTAACCCACAGGATGTGAGAAAGGTTGGCAGCACAAGAGCTCAGGAGCACCAAAGAAATCTGTCACACACTATCAAACAAATTCAAGACTCAAATATGGGTACAATATCTCTTCAAGCCTTGTTATCTATTCTGGAGTATATTTTTGGTATCTTTTTTGGCAAAGTAACCTTGCTTAGTTACTTTTTTTTCTAAATTATAATCAAGCTACTGGATGGAGCCAGTTATCTGGCAATGAAGGACTATTTTGGAGACTGTTTAATATCAAGCTCCCACTGAGGGAAGCAAAGTAAGAACAATGACAGGGCAGCTCTAATGTCCTCAGTAGACCTTCAAAGCAAGCACTCTGTGGTAGATTACTTGGAGTCCAAGACACGAATTGACCAGGTGCAGAGGATTCAGTTGCTTCCTGACAACACTGGCATACAAGCCATCCCTTGCTTTCCTACATTATGTGTCCCTGAAAGACATGCTGGAAAGTCAGACGTTTATAAGTGCAACAATAGACTAATGTGATATAAGGAAAGTTCCAAGAGAGATAAAACAATGTTTACAAAGTCCATAATTATGATTCCTAGGCTTATTTCCCCTAGAACCAGGGAACCTAGAAAGTAGGCAAAAACTTCCCCAGTTGCCCAAAGATTTTAAGGGAATATGGTGCCAACTTCCCATGTCCTCCACCAGGAGAAGGCAGACTAGAACACTAAGAGTTAACATTCACCAAGTGCTTTCTGGGTTCCAGTAAGCATTGCACATATGTTCCCTCATTCAATCCTCACAACTCTGTGAGGGAAGTCAGGCTTAAGGAGGTTATTGAACTTGTCCAAACTCAGGTCTGACTAACTCCACAGTCCATAGCCTGGGCCTTTATCCTCTAATGCTGTTGGGCTTTGGCTGTGGACCTCTACATGTGTATGTGATCACCTGGATCTCACATGCAGCTGCCTGCTCGGAACTCTTCCTGCTGGGGCTCTGCTGGCATACCAGAACAATGTGACAATGAAAGGATGGATGCTACACATCTGCCATCACCCCTAGTGCAAATCTTGAGGCAAATTCAACACTTACCCTGGGGCAGTGGTACCCTATGACATAGCTACACATCAGCTTTAATCAGAATGCATGAAAACTGAGTTTAATGAACAAAAGGCAATTAGGGGTTTTTATACATGTGGATACAAAGTATGGGATATAGAAAAGTTAATTACTCAAAATTCAAGACTATCCATTCCTAAAGTAATGGCTGTTTGAAGTTTGACTCATTAGCTGGAAGACCTAGACCAAGTTACTCATTATCATCATCACCAATATTTATTGCACACTTACTATGTGTACACTTCTACAAGCTTTACATGCTCATTTAATTCTGAAACCACCTTGTTAGGTTAGTATTATTACTGTCATCCTCATTTTATAGATAAGGAAAAAGAGACTCAAAGTGTTTATTCACAGTTAAATTCATACAGTATATTGAAGTACACAAAATATTTTACCAATTTCATTTCCTTTAATTTTTAAAACAATATCACAAGGTAGATAATAAAATGTTCATTCGCAGATGAAGATGCTGAGACAATAGAGGTTAATTTATTCATGAGCACATGGCTGGTAAAGAAATTCCAACATGATCTTTAAACCATTCTGAATATCTCTGGTCAAAGTGAGACTCTGGATCTTTAAAATAAGTGGCTAGAAAATAAAATAAACCACAGGAAAAAACAACAGCTACTTTTTATTGTTTTTGTTTAAAGTAGAATCTTTTTAATAAGACCAAATGAAACCTATGGCCTTTTCTTTTCCATGTCAAGAGATAGATAAACATAGGGTTTGGCATATAGCAGGTACAAAAAAAAAAAAACTAATGAATAAAATGAGGAGAAATAATTCATTAGGTTCAATGGCAAAATCTATACTGTCTCAATAAAATTTCAATTAATTTTCATACTCAGACCTGTCATCAACAAAACTGAATAATACAGGTTATATATTATAATTTAAATGTTAACATATACATTAAACTGGTTAGATAAAAAAGTAGATATACCTAAATTTGACAGTGTGATCGCCATCAACAATTTTGAGAGATCTTATTTTGTGAGAAACCTATCTCCTTTTTGTTTTCTGAAAACCTGTTTCCTTATCATTTAAATTATGATTTTCTTTTGCAAGATTTCTCTCAAACATGTCCTTCAGTACTATTGAACATATCACTTTACCACTATTTTGCAAGGCTTAGTCTTTATCACATGATCGGAAGAATTTCTTGCTGTGTTTAGGCTATGAATAGCATTTGAAAAATTACTCAGTTATAATTATAGACAGCTAACACCTGCCAACTTGCTGGAAAATGAAATCATGTAAAATTTAAAGACAAGTGTGCAATGCTTGTCAAACACAGAGGTATCAAAACAGTAAATGCTCATTTTTAGTAGGGTAAACTAAGACTCTAATTAGACTTTACTGAAAATTACACATGAAATTAATAAATTAGTCTAGCCATGTGGTTAATTTTTTTTTGACACAGAGTCTCAGTATTTTGCCCTGGGTAGAGTGCTATGGCATCACAGCTCACAGAAACCTCACACTCTTGAGCTTAAGCCATTCTCTTGCCTCAGCCTCCCAAGTAGCTGGGACTACAGGCACCTACCACAATGCCCGGCTATATTTTTGGTTGTGGCTGTCATTGTTATTTGGCAGGCCTGGGCTGGATTTGAACTCACCAGCTCTGGTGTATGTGGCTGGCGCCCTAGCTGCTGAGCTATAGGCACTGAGCCATATGGTTAATTTTTTAAAAGGCATTATATATTTATCAGCTTGTCAATTTAAACAATTTTAAGGTTTAAACACTAAATGAATACTATTCACTAAATGAATATGTACATTCATTAAATGATTTTATACATATACATATTTTATATACATATTGTATAGGGATATAAGTAATATTACATATATGTAATATTATATGTGGAAATTAATTTGAGTACCATAACTCATGAATCTAACATCATAAATTTTATTTCCCTTTAGTATGTTTTAAAAGTTTAGGAAGTTGTAAAGGTAATTTTATAATACAAGTAAAAATTTATAACTATACAAAGGGCTTCTTTCACTGTTTAAATTAAAAATAGGGCAAGATTTAAATAAAATATAAAACTAAAAGTATCTAATCTTTCAAAGGTAATTCTATAATCTGTTACAATCTATAAGATTTCTCTATAGTGACTTTAAAGATTTTGGAGCATGAGAAAATAGATAATTTTTATGTTGCCAAATTTCACATGATATTTTTTCTTATAAACTGAAATTTATTTTTAATCTATTTACTTGAAAAGTATGCCACAAACTGTGAGTCTACTAGTAATACACATTTACTAATAAAATGCCAAATGGGAAAATCCAGTAAGTGGTTCTAATAGTTATTCTACAGAAACCCCCAAAACATTCCAGTGAAAAAGCATTTTTTAAAAACAAGCATCTTTTAAAAGCCTTTTCTTCAATACACTAACTTCACGGTAAACATATCTTTAATGACACTTTATTCACTTACTAACCAACAGGAAAAACATCAAGCATAAAATAACACTGCCATTGTTTGACTATCTAGCTGAGGTTTTTCACACTTAAATTTCTAGTCTCTTGATGTCCCTAGGAATACAATGAGTAAATATTCTCCCGAATCCTTCTAATCTAATTTCTTGAGTATACTGTTCCAACATGAAGTACTAAAGTAATTTCTTCAAGGTCATTTAAAATTTTTCTGTAGGTGATAAATGTGGGGTTGAAAAGCTGGATCAAAGTAAATCCCACTTTCATTAACTTCCTTAAAAAAACTTGAAATATTTTACCATGGTGCGAAAAGATACACCGATTTGAGAGATTCTGACTAAAAAGAGATTAAAATTGGTGGCAAGTCTGCTTGATGCCAATGTACTTTTGCAGCACTTTCATCCTTCTATGCATTTTCCTCTCTACCTCCCCTCTCCTAGCATCAACCTGTTCTTCCACAAATTCTAAGATTTTCCCCTGTGTATGGCTCCTCCCAGGCCATGCTAATTTGCTATAACATAAATGCTGCCTATTTTTAAACATTAAAATCTTTATAGTTAATATATAACACTAATATAACACTAAGTATTGCCCATTTTATCCAAGTTTTAAGTGATTAAGAACCCTCTACTATACCCAAGTTAATACACAGTTAATTTCTGTCAGATTAAAGTTTTAACAAATCTTTAAGTTGGTTGAGTTATTAATTTATTATTTTAATGATAAAAAGATACATTGCAAATTTCTAATGGCTTACCAAAAGGAAAATAAATATAACTCTAACACTAGGAGAAGAGCATGCCTAGTTTCTAATTCTTTTACTCCCTGGATGACATGTACATATAGCACATGAAGGATACAAAGTGTTAAAGATGAGGAAAAAAAGTCTACTTAAGTTAAACTGTTTCAGAGGATCCTTAATGATGTCATGGATAGCCCACTACCTTAGAGTGAAATTTAATAGACACATGTTAACCATTCCATCTTTGTACAAAATACTATATCCCATTTATAAACAAAATAACCATGTGAGGAAAATATTTAAAAACTAATCATTCTGATTTTTCCATGTTAGAGGCTATGAGGCCATTTGGCATACTGTAACAGAAATAAAATACATGAAATCCGAAAACTTAAGAGTATCTTGGTAGTTTCAATCTTTCTGAAGAGTCACGATAAAGAACAGACAGGGTATATTTATGTATTATAAAGAGGATATCAGTGTAGTGTAGGTGTAATTCACTCTCTAAGCCAGAAGGCTTAAAAAAAAAAAAAAAAAAAAAGGTTGGTTGTTTACTTTGTCTTCAAACCATTTACAAAAAAACAAGTGAAAGATTGGCATCCACTTTCTTCATGTTCTCTATCCAAAGAAGCCCAGAAAACCCAAGAGTATTCTCCTCTGAGCATGAAAAGCAAAGGAACAAAGTGGTCACAGATAGGAATGGGAAGAGGCACTGAGTAGAGAAGCCACAAGGCTTACTGAAGAAAAGGACTAAGTTCTCAGTGATCAATAAGGGAGGTCAGAAAATAGTGGATATGGAAGAGACAAGCTTCATGTCAGCATTGAAAGAGGACTCCCATATCTGCTGTGACACCTAAGAGTCAGCAGTGAATGTTTGAGATGCACTACTTTAAACTTTTGGCTTTGATTAGATGGCAGTAAAAAAGAAATCAAAATAAAACAATCATTTAAAAAGACCAAACTGTTTCTACAATATCTCTAATCTGTCATGTTACATTTTATAGCCACATCACAAAAGAATTAAATGTGCTTCTAACTTAATAAAATCCCACTTATAAATACACCAAGTGATATATTAGCTAGACACATGTGCAGTGTTAAGGGAAAGTCTCTAACCAGACCTGACTGCTTTCTGTCCCCCTTCTTTCTTACCTACAAAAATATTTTGTTCAAGTGATAGAGGGATCTCCTGGCCCTGAAGAGCTGAGTGCTGTTTAGCCCAAACCAAAAATAGGAATGCCTAGTATCTTTGCCAATAACTGGCACAGAAAAGGGCATGTGTTCCAATCTCAGGCAATAGGAACTGAGAGGAAGTCTGCTGGAGGATTGTGGGAAAAGCTTTTCTTCCCTAATAGACACATGGGAAGAAACTCTTCTTAGCTGCAGATGACTGTGACTGCATGTAGTACCTAGACCAGCATTCTGGTGGAGCCTTGCAACCATGAGGGGGGACATCACTTGTTATGCTGAGGAAAGGAGAGCAAAAACAGATGGAAAGCAAAAAGATAATGTAGTTGAGCCAATGAATCAGTCCAACCTCCAGACTTATGTGAAATAATAAACTTCTCATGGTTAAATTTTAAACTACATATTACCCAACTGTATATCAACTACATACTTGAACACCAATTGCAACTTTAACAAGTAAACGTAAATGTGAACATACCCAACAACTAACGTTTAATTTCTCCCCAGGGCAGTGAGGGAGGGGTAACAACAACTCCACTTAATGAAAGCCTCTCCCACCCCACCTAACAAAGAGAAATATTTTATTACTTAGTCTAAATTTTCTGTCTTAAGCCAATTAACTTTCAGACTGTATTAATTGCTGGCAAGCTTATGAGAAAATTGAGCAGTTTTCCTTCTTCAAAATATAGAAATGAAAATGTTCACTCTTGGAGAAGCACTTGGCTATTCTGGATACTTCTCATAATCTTTTGATACATATATACACTCATATTTTTCCCCTTTATTACATACATTATCAAGTTTACCAGTGGTAAACTAAAGCAGGCCAATGTTAAGACTTTCATTTCTTTCTTCAGGGAATCAAGCATATCAAAAGATGTTAAAAGAGTTTTTTATTGGGCGGTGCCTGTGGCTCAAAGGAGTGGGGCGCTAGCCCCATATGCCAGAGGTGGTAAGTTCAAACCCAACCCGGGCCAAAAACGCCAAAAAAAAAAAAAAAGAGAGAGAGAGTTTTTTATTTTTTTGTTTTAAGTCTGTAAAAATCCCAGCATAAATAAAGCCTCCTATGAAAATAAAAGACCTTCTTCAAAAGCAGGAGACAAGTCTTAGTAATCTTCCATTTCTAAGTATAGTGCCTGGCTCCAAATAGTTCTCAAAAATTGAATACCCTCAAATATGTTGTTGATATAAAATTAATAAATTGAGAACAAGAGAATAAACAGAAAATGGTCTCTCTCAATAAGTCAATTTATTACAGGTTTAGCTGTGTGGCATTAAATCCATACTACCACCTTGCTACCATTTCTCCTTTGCCAACTATAATTCTATGACCTGACCTATAGCAATTAAGCTACAGGAATTGCATGTGAAACATCTTTTGCTTATTTTACTAATGAATAACAA
Source organism: Perodicticus potto (assembly GCA_963574655.1). NCBI lineage: Eukaryota > Metazoa > Chordata > Mammalia > Primates > Lorisidae > Perodicticus > Perodicticus potto. Next base: position 10,277 of record CAUYRH010050689.1, on the reverse strand, counting down.
AAAGCATTATGAAGTGCTACATTTGAATTAATATCTGGTTTCCCATGTGAGGCTCTGTGAGGCTGACTCTAGAGCAGTGGGCAACAAGGGCTGGTAAGTGGAAACCAGATGATATTGGACATAATGTGACATTCTTAAGACATTTAGATTCTATTCTATTTGTTAAGGGTTTTAGGCTGTAAAGTGACATGGTCAGATTTTCATTTTAGACAAATGGCTCTATCAATGTGCAGAGGATGGATATAAAGGTAGAGGGTGAGTTAAGTCTGGAGAAGTGATAGATAACAAACAATAGCAGAACTAGAAAACTGGTATCAAAGCAGAAATTCATTTAGCAACTGTTTCTATTTGGATGTCTCTTAGGCAACTTAAACTCAATATGTCTAAAAAAGAACTCTTTTTTTCCCCTAAATTGACCCTCTACCACTGTTTTTTCTTAGGAATCAATTGGACTATTCATCAAGTAGTTCACACCAGAAACTTTAGAGCCATCCTTATTTTATTTTCCTCATCTCCTACATCCAATTAAATACCACACCCTGTGGTTTCTAACTCCTTGGTATCTCCCAAACCCATTCACTTTCTTCCTCTTCCCTCTTCCCCCACATTCGAATCCACCATCACCATCATTTTTGTCATAGGCCAGTGGGACAACCTTTTAGGTGATGCCATGCATCCACTCTTGACCCTGGAAATCCACTCTCTATGTTGCTCCTAAAGTGATCCTTTTAACACACTATGAATCATGTTACCACCGTGCTCAATATTCCTTAGTGGCTCCCATGATTTCTAAGATAAAGTCCATAGTCCACAGTGCTAGGTACTGTGCTATGCTTTGCAAGCATTATTTCATTTTATTCTCAGCAACATTGTGAAGTAAGAACTACATAGTATAAGCACCATCCTTATTTTGCAAATGAGGAAACTAAATCAAGGAGAGATTATGTAACTTATCCAAAGTTGTGTAGCTAATAGAGCATAGTCATGTGCTGCATAATGATGCATTGGTCCTCATGTACAACAAGAGTCCCATAAGATGATACAGATGACTCTTGAATGATGACAGGGTTAGGGACACCAACCCTCCACACTCTGGAAGTCCTTGTATAACTTCTGACTCTCCCAAAACTTAACTACTAATAGCTTACTGTTGACTGGAAGCCTTACTGACAACATAGACCGTCAATTTAACACCTGTTTTGCATGTTGGCACGCTCTCGCTCTATATATACACATATGTATATATATGCACATACTATGTGAATATACTATATTCTTACAATAACGTAAGCTAGAGAAAAGAAAATGTGGCTAAGAAAACCACATAAAAAAATATATGTACTATTCATTAAGGGAAAGTGAATCATCATAAAGGTCTTCATCCTCATTGTCCTCATGCTGTATTGGTAGAGGTGAGGAAGAGAAAGAGGAGTTGGTTTTGCTGTCTCAGGGGCAGCAAAGGCACAAGAGGTGGAGGAGGTGGAAGGGGAGGTAGGAGCGGCAGGCACAATTGGTATAACTTTTATTGAAAAAAATCCATGCAGTTTAAACCCATATTGTTTAAACGTCAATTATGATTCCATATTACTACTATACTTTTCAGTTTAGATATATAAGTACTTATAATTGTGCTAAAATTGCCTACTGTATTTAGCCCAGTAACATGCTGTACAGGTTTATAGCATAGAAGCAATAGGTTATAGCATATAGTCTAAGTGTGTAGTCGGGTATACTAACCGGGTTTGTGTAAGTACGCTTTATTACGATTACAAGATGATAAAATTGCCTAGTGATGCATTTCTCAGAACATGTCTCCATCATTAAGTGATGCATGGCTGTATTGGGGCCAGGTCTGACTCCAGAGCATGTGCTGTTAAACTGTTCACACTCCCCTCAAACTGTCTGCACGGTGGCTCACACCTGTAATCCTAGCACTCCAAGAGGCTGAGGCTAGAGGATTGCTTGAGTTAAGGAGTTAAAGACCAGCCAAAGCGAGACTCTACCTCTACTAAAAATAGAAAAACCTGAGGCAGGAGAATCGCTTGAGCCCAGGAGTTTGAGGTTGCTGTGAGCTATGATGATGCCATGGCACTCTACCCAGGGCAACAGAGTAAGACTCTATCTCAAAACAAACAAACAAACAAACAAACAAACAAAAAGAAGAACAAACGAACAAAACCCCCGAACCGTCTGCTCCAACCATATTGCATCACTTTTAATTCCTAGAACTCATTTGCTTTCTTTTAGGAGGAGGCCTTCAGGCATACTATTCCTTATGTCTGGAATATCCCGTCACAAATCTCACCTTTGCATGGATAATTTGTATTCATTCATCAAGTCTTTTCTTAAATGTCATTGCATCAGGGAAGCATTCCTTTACTGCCTAAAATTAAAATTTTTATTTGTTTACATTTTTATAGTCTATCTCCATTCAGTATAATGTGAAATTGTTACCACCAGTCCTCAATTATCATAATGACATTCGCCAGGTGCTCAATAAACATATGCTGCATAAATGCATGCATGAATGAATGATGCTGGGGTGGAAATTCCCTAAATTGGAAATTTCACCTATTTGGACTGACGAGAAACAGAAAGAAGGCAAATATAAGTTTGCTCATGCACAGGATATGTATTTAGTAGCTTCCAGGTCCCCAACAATACTCTTGGGAACTCACAGCCCTCCTGAGGGAGACAGACACATAAACGTGTGATTATGGCACAATATAAGTAAAGCGCTTGTTATAATTGCAGCAGGAATAAAGTACAATAGATGCAGAGAGGCAAAAGAGAATGTAAGTCTGGGCGGTGCCTGTGGCACAAGGATTAGGGTGCTGGCCCCATATACCGGAGGTGGTGGGTTCAAACCCAGCCCTGGCCAAAAACTGAAAAAACAAAGAGAGAGTATAAGTCTATGGGAAGCCTTCCCAGTAGAAGAAATTCTTGCTTCCTTTTGCAGGATGAATGAATCTTGAAATAGTGTAATTTTAAATTGCACATGAACTTTATGGCCACCCCGTATATCACATACTCCATGAATTTCACTTATGAAAAGGGAGAGGATTGTCCATGCAAAGCTGGAGGCAAAAAGAAAAATAAAGAAAAAAAGAAAGAAAGAAAGGGAAGAGGAGCATCCATTAAATACCAGAGCACTTTAAATCTCATTCAATTCTCACAATTGCTCTATTTTGTTATTCCCATTTTATAGACGTAGAAATCCAACCTAAGAAAGATCAAGTAACTTGCCCCAAAAGTTACATAAGACAATAATGAAGGAGTAGAATGTGAGCCTGGGTCTGACCCCAGTACTAATTTACTTATCATTATATGGAAATCCTTTGACAATGTATTTCCCAGAGCCTACTTACTTTTCTTTCTTTTTTTTCTTTTAATTTTTATTAAATCATAATTGTGTACATTGGTGCAATCATGGGGCACAATGTGCTGACTTTATATACAATCTAAAATATTTTCATTGAACTATTTAACATAGCCTTTATGGCCTTTTAATCACTATATGAAGACATTTATATTCCACATTTAGTAATTTTCACTTGTACCCTTGTAAGATGCACCGTAAGTGTGATCCCGCCAATCACCCTTACTTGTCTTTTCAATGTAACTCTAATAAGAGTGGTTATCTGGCTTCCCATTTTAATATAAATAAGAAACAAAACTAAAGGTTAGAAAGAGACCACAGTATGCCAACAGCAAGGGCAAAGGCAGGAAAACTATAAAAATTAGACAAAAAAATTAAAAAAATATGGATTATATAGTCCTGTACACTCTATCCTTTGCTGCATAAAGGTGCTTAATATGCATAACAATGAGCCCATTAAAAAAAGTACAGTCTAAGAGATAGATATAACTTTTTATGCTTAAAAGTAAACTTCACTTATCTAGAAAATGAATTCCTCTCTGGTAACTCTGAATTGTAACAACTGTTTCCAAAGTGTTTGTGAGAAGAAATATTTCCAAATCTCAGAGTCTTCATTTTGTACATACGATTATTTTTCTGTTGTTTTAAACTAAATTCAAGTTAATATAGAAAAACTATCAATCTTAGCTTACCATAGTACCCAGTAAACTATAAATTTTAAAAACTTGTCACACAGGACTTTGAATAACACATGTGGATTGAATTACCTAAAAAATTGTCAAGCATATATAAAGTGTTACTAAACATTCTTAATATCCAAAACTATTTCTCTTTTTAAAAGCCTCTAATAAACAAACCTTGTAATAAAACAGGGCAAATTATGTACAAAATGGAGAGAAAACTATAAAATTTTAAATCTGCTACACTCACAATATAAATAAAAAATAATTTAGACAAATATAGAGAAAAATGGTTGAGCAATTAACTATAAAAGTGTTTCTACTATACACTCTACCTGGGTGCAATTTTTCAACGTGAAGATATTGAAAAATTCGGCTTCTTTCTAACACTGGCTTTTCTTATTTTTTCTTTGAGGCTGCATTTAGAGAACACACCCTGGTTTTTTTGTTTGCTTTGTTTTTAAGAACAAGAGAAAATTGTTCCACCAATTATCTTGAATAAGCTGACTAAGAAACATTTAATATCCTTTATCATTTTAGAGGCTTTTAAATGTGAACTTTTTCACACAGAGCACCGTTTGTGACAATGTCAAAGGCATATTGGCTACAATTCCCAACTACATGTTAAAAAGAAATACAAGGACAAGCAAGTCTCTACTTGCAATTAACTGTAACCTTCATCTATTTTTCCAGAAGTAACTCAGTTTCTGTCTAAAACTCTCTAGAAAAACAGTAATTGTTTACTTATATTTGGAAATCGTTTTCACTTCAGTTCACCTAGTGCAAAATTTTGCGCCAAATTCAATGTTTTACAGAATACACTTAATTTTAAGATGCAGAGTGAATTCACAATGAAAGTTCACATAATAACAACCTAATAGAAGCAAATGCACTGTGAATAATTGAAAGTAAAATTTCACGGTCCTCGAGAGACAGTTATACTCATAATGCTCTTTCTTACCTGGATACTCTTCAGAATGTGCTCACTTTTCTCTCTTACATCTTTAAAGGGACACCTCTTAGAAAGCATAAGCAGATGAGCAAGCAGCTTGTTCAACCCGTCCAAAGAAACAGTATTTGAAAGCACGTCTGATGGATCACAAGATGCCTCTTTCACCAAACGAAGATACTCGGTTTTTCTCAAAATGATTTGCCTAATGTTTTCCAGTGCTGTCTCTCTAGTAGTTGGGTCTCTACTGCACAGTCCATCCCATCTCACTTCGTTCTCTCCTTCAGCCATGACAATTGGAGTTTTTCCTTTGCAGTCTTTAGTGGCCTTTCAGCATGCGCCCAAAACACTTCGTATTTTTAAAATGAGAAATGTAAGAAATCAGAGGAGTGGTCATGAAAACTTAGATCTAGGTGACATTTGGAACCAGGCGTGTCTTTTATATGGATGCTTTCAACTGATCTACAAGATAGATCACCTTCTTCACCCTCTCCTTCTACACGAAAGAAACTGGAAAAACAAAGTTGGAAAGTTGCAACCTTACAGCGCTGGCTTTGCTGGACAGGGAGCCCGAGGGAAGTGTTCTCGGCCTCGCGGGGTCAGCGGATATCCTCACGTTGTGGAGCTGTCAAATCCGTGCTCTGCCCCAAAAGGCTGGCAACAGTTGAACTCTCTCCAGCCATTCGGGTTTGGTTTTTTTTTCTCGTCTGTGCAGCCACCGGGTTCTCCCGAGCTTTCCCACCCCGCCCCTCCTCCAGCACCAGTCCCCGCCCTCCACAACCCCTCCCCGCGTCTCAGCAGCGGGCCCGGCGCCGGCGGGGAGGGCTCTCCGAACCCTGGCCCACTGGCCGCAGACCGGGGCGCTCCCGAGGGACGGCAGTCTCCAGCACCAGCGGCCTGGGCGGGCAGCAGTGAAGGAAAGCGTGTCCCGCCCCGCCGATTCCGGACCCCTGGGAAGACACCACTTCTCTGATCGCTGCGCCCTCGCCCACCACTGCCAAGCCAGAGGGCACAGGGCGGCCCCGGCAATCTTCGAGCGCAGGGTGGACCGTAGAGCTGGCAGAGCTGCGGAGCCTGAGGCGCAGAGACCGCCCCTTCGCCCAGCCCCATCGGTGGGGATCAGCCCAGAGGGCGGGAGCAGGGAGGGGAGATGGGGTCCTCACCCCCCAGTCCCTCCCCTTTCTCCGCCCGGCACAAACCGGGAGCCGCCCCGGCCCCAGCGCGGTCTTCCCCGCCCAGGCCGACTCGACCCGACGAGGCAAAGCCATTGGAAAGAGCCCCGCCCTCCGCTTGGCTACCTCCAGACCCCAAATCCGCCGCGCGCGGCCGTCAACCGCTGCCAGTGCTACGCATGCGTGACTGAGGATAGGGCGCATGCGCGTCCAGGGGCACCAAGCTCGCGCCGAGGGGAGTTTTCCGTTTCCTGAAGTTTGATGTCTGTAGCCTGGAGAAGGGGAAGGAAAAGTAAGGAGTGAAATTGTATTGATACTTTATCGCACGACACAAGCACCACCCAGAAAGAGGGCTGGAAGGCACTCCTGGAAGAAATTGGGTCTAAATTTAAGATTAGCCTAAAAAATAGTGAAGGCCTCTTTACTACTCCAAACCCCAGATTCATGCAGGTAGGCGGCTTCGTGTTGACTTCTGGGAAATGTAGTTTTGATGCTCCCGGCGCGTTTTGTTTGCGACAGAAACTATTCTCCACCCCACCCCCACCCCCCGTCAGGGGCCACCGCGACGTTACTGTGGCTCCCGACGGTTAGCAAAGGCAGGGCTTGACTGAGCTTGCCGGCTTGGTGAGCATTGTAGGATAGGACTGTCGTCACCTTTCCTTTGACTGGATGTTTTCTTCCTCCATTTCTTATGCGAGGAAAGAAGGCATCTTCTTTGGAGACGAAGCCATCTAGGATTGGGGCCTTAGCCTAGGGACTTTTTGCAGTGACCTGCGTGGGAAGTTCTAGTCCAGCTGCTCATGCCCAGGTGTGTGGTAAGGCGAGGGTTTGGGGTCTTGATCCTGAGAGTCGTTGGAGAGGCCCGAGTAAGGTCAAGCAAGAAGGATGCTGTGGCATCGGGTGCTTTCCGCTGCTGCCCCTACTCCGCCCTTTGATAGGTACACGCGCGGGATGGATTTGGGATCCCTGTGCAATTGCACCTTTGTTTGCCTTTGTATAGGGATGTTCTGTGCTATTTACTCAGTCACATGAAATCTCAGGTAGGGGCTTTGAAAGCAAGTTGCCACATCAGTTTGCATGAGACTAAATACTGGGGGAGGAAATCCTCAGTAATCCTAGGCATGAATTATTTCAGGTTTTAAGAGCATTGTATGGGAGATAAAAAAACTATAAAATCTCTGAAATTTAGTAATTTCATGAGATTCAATCATTTTCTTAAAATGTTTGTTTCTAAAAAGTTACTACTCTTGGGACGAGTCAAGGTTTAAATAGCCGTTCACGGACTGATAATCAGATTAAATTTTAATTCCTCACGTTGCAGAATAGATGTATTTCCAAAAATGTAGTCTTACTAGGCACTGAGTATATAACAGTGAAGAAAGACCCAGTGCTATCTAGTTAGAGAAACCAGTAATTAAACATGCGATACTAAATGATATAATTGGGATGGCTAGAAGGAAAATACTTAACCTGGTCTTGGAAAGTGGGAAATTTTCATACCAGGGGATGTGAGGACCAAAAGAATAGCATATATTGAGGCCCAAAGTGATAGGCTACTTTCAAGAATCTGTAGTAAGCCAAACAATATATACCAGGGGTGCCAAGAAATGTATATACATTTTAAGACATCTTATTGGAAGTAAAATTGATAATTTCCCAAAACTGTATGAATTGCAGCTAAAATGGGTGTACCTAGCATGTCTAGGTGCACATGACCAGTATTGGTACCTTCAATTAAACTTAAAAAAATTATACATAGGTAGCATCTCTTTAAATGTGTGTGTTTTTTGGCACCCTCTATTTTGGGGATGTTAGTGTATTGATGTACTTTGAAGCTGCAGAGAGACAGGAACTGAGAATTTTTCTCATAGTTTGTGTAAGTTATGTATCTTTGGACAGATGTATAAAGTTTTAATGACTTGGTCTAGTTTGTTAACTAAACCTGTTAATATTCTAATGTTACTGGTTTGAATCAGAATTTTAAAAATGTGCTGAAGGATCGCTTGAGGTCAGGAGTTCAAAGACTGCCTGAGCAACATAGCAAGACTTGGTCTCTACAAAACATAGAAATATTAGCCAGGCATGATGGAGTGCAGCCTGTAGTCCCAGCTACTCTAGAGACTGAGGAAGAAGGATCCCTTGAGCCCAGAAGTTTGAGGTTGCAGTGATATATGACCATGCCAGTATCCTCATGTCTGGGCCACAAAGTAGGACTCTGTGTCCAGGGGGAGAAAAAAAGAGTAACTTCTTAAGAATGTGATTTAAAAAACAAGTCATTCCTTCTTTGTCTTCTTTTTTGGGCTTATCCTTTATCCAGCACTCAGAGGGTAGCATAGTTTCTTAAGGCTGGGTGCCCTTTGTATGGCATAGCAGAATGTGATCCTGTGCATTCTCATGGCTTCACTATCATCTGTGACTCTCAAATGTATGGCATCCCCCTGCTTCACGTCTCATATAGCTAGTGTCTTGATTTGTCTTCTTGGAGATGTTAGATTCACCATGCTAAAATCAAATGCGTAGTTATCTCCTATAAATCTGATTCTTTGCCACTGCTCCTTATTTCAGTAAAGGACACTACGATCCATCTACTTGTGAAAATTGGAAAGCTTAGCATTATTTATTTCTTCTTAAAGAAGAAATTTCTTCTTCTTTTTTTTCTTTTTATTTTTTATTTCTTAATTCTTTATACTCCTATAGCTAAATTATTACCAAGTCTTGCCAATCTTCTCTCCAAATATCTCTCGAATACATTCTTTTCTCTGCATATAAGTACAGTCTTTTTCCAGCCTTCCATAATCTTGAAAGAGCACTACAAAAGTAATCATTCACCATTGCCCTTTCAATTAGTTCTCCGCACAGCATCTTGGATGATCTTTTGAAAATCCAAATCTGATCAGATTTTTTCTTGCTTAAAACTATTCAGTGGTGTCCTGCTGCTCTTACTCCATTATAAAGTGACACATCTAGTCCATTAACAGCTCTCCACTTCATGTACCACTCTCCAACTCAGTCATACAGACCTTTCTTTAGTCACTGTTTTTCATATTCTTTGTCACTAGGCATTCACTCAAGACATTTCTGTTGAAATGTACCAGGATGTCGAAGATACAGCATTGGACATAAGATAAAAATCCCTGTTGTCATATGGCTTGCATTCTATTGAGGAGAGATAGTGAGTAGATATGTAAAATATATAGTAAATGAAACAAAGACAAATGCAGTGGGGGAAAAACTGACAAAGAGAATAGGAAATGCCCTGTTGGGGATATGATGTGTATATGTGTGTACCTATACACATATACACATAGACATACATGTATATACACATGCATACACAGAAAAATGAGTTACATTTACAGGCTACTGATGAATTTATCATGATGCCAATTTACTTATGTACTTAGAGATATTTGCCAGGTGGCTAGCATACTGATTTCTCTGACCAGGACTGTTTTTTTTTTTTCTTTGTCCTATAGGAAAATTACAGAGGAAATCAGCAGTTGTCTAGGAGCTTAGAATCAGAACAAAAGAAATGAAATGGTATATAAAGTGGTCACTTAATAACTTTAAGCTATGAGAACCTCCACAATAGAGCTTTAATTGCCTCCAAATTTTGCCCCACTGAGTTACTTTTTCTCTACTTCCATTCTTGAGTAACTCTCTTTTTTTGATGAAAACATTCCTTCTTGGGGCGGCGCTTGTGGCTCATCGAGTAGGGCGCCAGCCCCATATACTGAAGGTGGCGGGTTCAAACCCGGCCTCAGCCGAACTGCAAAACAGAAAAATAGCTGGGCATTGAGGCAGGTGCCTGTGGTCCCAGCTGTTCAGGAGGCTGAGGCAAGAGAATCACTTAAGCCCAGGAGTTGGAGGTTGCTGTGAGCTGTGACGCTGCAGCACTCTACCCAGGGCGACAGCTTGAGGCTCTGCCTCAAAAAAAAAAAAAAAAAAAAAAAAAATGGTGTCTCCTTCACTTTACACTTGGGACTAAATGTGGAACCCCCATTTCCTATGCCTAGGTCAGTTTCTTGTGAATTTCCTAGGCCTCAATTCCATGGATGGACTGTGTCCATTCATTGATGCACTCATTCACCTTCCCC
>CAUYRH010050686.1:0-34025 GCA_963574655.1 Perodicticus potto | reverse complement strand
TGGAGACTTTACCTCTTTTGTGTTTACATGGATGGAGCTGGAACATATTCTTCTTAGCAAAGTATCTCAAGAATGGAAGAAAAAGTATCCAATGTACTCAGCCCTAATATAGAGCTAATTTATAGCTTTCATATGAAGTCTTTCCACTCTTAAGTTCAAAAGATGTAGATAGTGATAGCCTGAAACACACACACACACATTTAGAAAGGATTATGTTTTAGTATTACTTATACAGAAGTGGTTCTGTATCTCTGAAATAGTAATTAAGCAACAAGAGAAATTTTGGAGACAGCGTAGATTTTATTTTGTCCAATTCTTGGTTTGCAAAACCTTAACCAATGGATGTCAATATAAATGGAAAAGGCTATTGTGCTAACTCATTATCATCATTATAAAATATTACCTATATTGTTTCGTAAAAGATGTGGATCTCATGCTATTAATCCATTATGTGAATTTTATAGAATGTTTCTTAGGACATTGGATATCTTTATGTTTAAAGCATTACTGCGAGAAATTGAGATACAAAATACTCACACTTTTGTCACAGCGATATGCAAATAGATAAGTTTTAGTTTTTACAAATGTAGTATAGGTCACCTGATGAAGTAAAATGGCATTGAAACTAATTGTTCTTATCATGTAACATCTATAACGTGTAAAGGAATAAATAATTATTTTTCTTGAAAATATTGAACATAAATTAGTGCAACAACAGTGAAGAATTGTATGAAGGTTTCTCAAAAAAATAAAAATAGTGCTACCGTATGACCTAGCAGTCTAAATGCTGGGTATAAATTAAAAAGGGGGAATTTAGTTTGTCAAAAACATATCTGTACTTACAGGTTTATTGCAGTGCTATTCACAATAGACAACAAATGAAATTAACTTAAGCATCCATTAATGAATAAATAGGTAAAGAAATTGTGGTACACCAGGGAATATTATACACAAATCTTGCTATTTGCCACAACGTCAATGTAACTGGAGACTATCATGTTAAGTGAAATAAGCCCAGGAACAGAAGGACAAATATCACATGTTTCATTCATATTGGAAAGCTAAATATTAAAAACAATGGATCGCATGGAAACAGAGAGTAGGATAATGGAACCAGAATATGGGAAGAATAACAAGGAAAGGGGAATAATGTGGAAGTGGTTAACGGGTAAAAAAGCATAGTTACGTAGATAGTATAAACAATGTTTGGTAGCACAACAAAGGGACTATAATAAACATCATTCCCTAGACTTAACCAGGAATAAAGCACTCTCTTGCACATACCAATATCAAGCACTAAGATAGAAGAAACAATAAAAACTTTTCCAACAACAGCAAAAAGCCCTGGACTAGATGGCTTCACACCAGAATTCTATCACACCTTCAAAGATGAACTTGTATCTATACTGCAGAACCTATTCTAAAACATTGAGAAGGGGGCAGCACCTGTGGCTCAAATGAGTAGGTCGCTGGCACCATATACCAGAGATGGTGGGTTCAAACTGCGCCCCCAGCCATAAACTGCAAAAAAATTAAAAAATTAAAAAATAAAACATTGAGAAGGAAGGAATTTTTCCTAACATGTTCTATGAAGCAAGCATCGGCCTCATACCAAAACCAGGAAAAGACCCAACTAAAAAGGAGAACTATGGACCAATTTCACTAATGAATAAAGATGCAAAAATATTCAACAAAATCTTAGCCAAGTTTATGACTACACATTAAAAAATTGTGCATCACAAAAAGAATTATGAAACCCTGAGATAGAAATAGGTGAAGACATTAATGAATGGAATGGCATACCATGCTCTTGGCTGGGAAAAATCAATATTGTTAAAATGTCTATACTTCCCAAAGCAATCTGCAGATTCAATGTAATCACCATTATAATACCAACATCATACTTTGGAGAACCGGAAAAAATAGTTCTTTGCTTTGTATGGAAAGCATAAAAAAACCATATAGCCGAGGCAATTCTTTAGTAATGAAAACAAAGCCAGTGGCATCACTCTACCAGACCTCAGGTTATATTACAAGTCTACAGTGGTCAAAACAGCATAATATTGGTACAAAAATAGAGACATAGACATATGGAACAGAAAAGAATACCAAAAGATGAAACCAGTCCCTTAGTTTCTGATCTTTGATAAATGAGACAAAAGCATACACTCTGTTCAATAAACAATGCTAAGCAAACTAGATAACCACATGTAAAATGCTGAAACTGGCCCCACACCTTTCACCACCTACAAAAATTGACTCGAGATCAATAAAAGCTTTAAATGTAAGACATGAAATGAAAAAACCCTAGAAGATAGTGTGGAAAAACCCTTGAAGCTGTTGACCTTGGGAAAAATTTTATGAAGAACACTTCAGCAGCCATCACAATAACAAAACTTAACAAATGGGACTTAATTAAACTGAAAAGCTTCTGTACAGCTAAGGACACAACAATTAAAACGAATAAACAACCTTCAGAATGGGAAACGATATTTGCTTGTTATGAATCTGACTGAGGATTGATAACTAAGATCTATAGAGAACTCAAATTAATCAACAACAAAAAAAAGCTAACGGTCTCATCTATCACTGGGAAAGAGACATGAACAGAACCTTTTCTGAGGAAGACACATGAAATGCTAAAAAAACATGGGGAAAAATTCTCATCATCCCTAATCATCAGAGAAATGCAAAATAAAACCACCGTGGGATATTACCTTACCCCAGTCAGATTAGCCCACACCACAAAGACTCAAAGCTGCAGGTGTTGGCATGGATATGGAGAGAAGGGAACACTTTTATACTGTTGGTGGGGCTGCAAACTAATATAGCATCTTTGGAAAGAAGTATGGAGACTCCTCAAAGAACTCAAATTAGACCTCCCTTTTACACTACAATCCCATAACAAGCCATCTACCCAGAAGACAAAAACATTTTATCATAAAGGCATTTGCACTAGATTATTCGTCATAGCTCAATTTGCAACTACCAAGATATGGAAACAATCTAAATGCCCATCAACTCAGGAATGGATTAACAAACTATGTTGTAGGAACCCCATGGAATACTACTGAGTCATTGAAAAGGTGGAGACTTTACATCTTTTGTATTAATCTGGATGGAATTGAAACACATTCTTCTTAGTAAGATATCACAAGATTGAAAAGCCAAATATCCAATATATCAATACAAATATGAAGCCAATGGACAATCTGATGCAGCAGGTTCACATAAGAAAAAATTTCAATTCAAGTTGGGAGGAAAGGGGGGAAAGGAGAAAAGGAAGAAAGGAGGAGCAGAAGGGATCAGTGTGCTCCACTTCATGGGAGGGCATATGGCAGACCTTTTGGGTGCTGGACACAACTACAAGAGGGGCTCTACCTCATAAACTCAAATACTGTAATTTAATTGTTCATGCCGTCACATGTAGTAAAATTTTAGAAAAAGTTGTAGAGAGATTAATCTTTAGTTGTGTTTTAATCAGAAGTATAGTTACTTTCTTATTTAATCTAATTAAAGACTAATTATTATTTCTGGAACAAAAGTAATAATGAGTTCTTCCTCCTTAAATGTTCACAGAGTATATATGTGGTTTTGTGAAGGAAGATGTGTGTGTGCACATTTTAAAGTTATATAAGGAGGTAAATGTGGAAAAATATTATTTCTTGTCCCAAAAGGTGAGAAACAGGTAAACTAGTAAGTACAATATTATGTTAGGTCTAACAAGTTAAATAAAGCTTTATAAGGTTAAATAAAATTTAACAAGTTTATAAAACTTTACAAGATTTATTTCAGAAGCTTTAATACAACTCTAGCAATAACAATTTGATATTTTAAGCATCCTTATTTCTTTAATCAAATGAGATTAATAAATAAGTCTGATACTTGTGATATAGACCAAAAATGTAATGAAAAATTAGTCTTATGAACACTTTTTCAATTTGATTGATTATAATATCAAAGCTATCTTATTTCTTTTTCCTTATCTAGTGAGACCATATCTTTAGATCCAGAGAATATATTCCTTCCTGTAAGGATTCTCTGTCTGAGATATTTCATCTCAACTTAAAATGGAGGAAAACATTTTCATTACACAAAGGAAAAGGCATTCTTGTGTGTTGTAACATGGTATACAAGATGGAGACAGTTATGAAAAGCATAAAGTTGGGGAGAAAACAACGTATCTCTAGAAACAGAATAGTTCATGGTACAGTATTTTAGGACAACAAGTTATTTTCAGGAAATCAGAAGAATGCTAAAGAAGAATGAGAATAAGAGGAAAATATAGATAAATACGGATATAAAGAAATAAACTAGATATTAGCCATATCAGTAGGCCTTTAAAGGTTGTGTATGTAGAGTTCCTTTAAAATTCTTTTAGCCATCTGTGAAAACACTATCAATACCTTACCTGACACACAAACACACACGACACTTGTTTCTTATACAGGTGTGATTCATGTTGGTTTAGAAATATGCTGAAGGTGCCAAAAGTGTTCAGTAAAGCACAGCACAATGACAAAAGCATTGAAGTTCCTTGCATATTTTAAAAGAAGAGATGTGTATTAGTTTTTCTGGTAGGAGTTTCTGTGGAGAGGGAAAAGAAAAAAATAAAGCAAGTTTGTTGATTGGACTATGATAAAGCTGAAAAAACTAAAAGAAAACAAAGGAAGTGCATGAAACAATAATGAGTAATATGCGATGACATAACATTTGAAAAACATGAGGTAATTGGGTTCTTAAGTAACTTTTTAGCATATAGTTTCTTTTTTTCGATATACATGTCTTTAAACACTTTTCCACACATTGGTGTGGTGAACACATCCATTTCTTCAAGTGACATTGGTGTCAACTTTGTGTGCAAATAGCACTCTTTGAAATATTTTTTTATGTGTGGGTATCTAAATACTTTTTGACACGCAGAACAGTGAGTCAACACACGTTCACTGAAATAACACTGTTCTCAACATTGCACTGAAGTAACACTCTAAGAAACAACTTACATATACTTACATAGCTTAATACACTTTAAAGCTGTTTGAAATGTTTAAATATAAATTTCCATAGCTCCAAAGCTTTATTTATACCACATATAACTCCTTTCATGAGTCGTACTCTTGTTGCAGCTTTGAAAATTAGATAAAAAGACAGATCAGCAGTATTTTGTCAGACTATCTTACATCATAAAGGCAGTATGTAAGGAATTACATGATAATCAGTAAACTGAACTAATTCAAACAAAAGAAGAAAACTTCACCAAATACTAAAAATATATAATCTTCCCGATCTCTGAAAATCACATAAATATGGGGAATGCAACAGGATTCCCTACATTTTCCGGTGAGATTTTAAATACTCTTACCACACTTTAAAATAGTGGGTCATGCCTTGGGTTACAATTTTCAGTTAAGTTCTGTTTTATATTTGAATAATAAATTTTTGTATTATTTTTACTGCTTTCTCTCTCTTGAATCATTAGTCCTTCCTTTAGTGCTTGTGTTTGCCTTTATTGCTGTTTTCCCTCTTTTTAACCCATGCTGAGTCATCTCTAAGTATGCATATTTGACTGCTGTAGAATCACTATTCTATTGTATTCTGTGATCACCACAATAGTCCTAATGAAATATAATCACCAATCAACATACTGTAGCAATACGGTTTCCAAATCAGGTTTTAAGGGAGAAAAACGTTTTCCTTTCCCGACTCAGTTTAGTGGTTGGGCCTGCAAAAGATCTGACAAAAGACCAATGAGCAGGAGAGAAGTCTAAGTTTATTCACATACATTGAGGTACACAAACAAGTGGCTCAGTGAACAGCTGGAGTCAGGGTTTATATGTCATCTTAACGCAAACAGGATTAAGACTTCAAGAGAAAGCAGGTGGCGAGAAACTAATGAGAAACAAGTCCAGGGAAACAAGTGCAAGGTACAACAATTTTTATGAAGTTTTGTCATCAAAATGTCTCACTCAGGGTGTGAGTGGTCTCTCTTTCCTTCCTGATTATAAAACTACCAAAGAGGAGATTTACTGTGGCTTTAGTTTGGGGAAAATTTGCTTAAGTCAGCAAAGGAGGTTTGGATAAGTTGCGTGTGTGTGTTTGTGTGTGTGTGTCTGTGTTTTCTTGAGCTAATGACTATTAGATGTTTTCACCTTAACATAATCTTCATTCAAAATCAGTGAATCCCATTACAAGCAATATACTCTTAAACCATTTGAGAAAATAAAGTAGCCTCTACAGGACATTGGCAAAAATACATTTCAATTATTTTGATTATTTTTGTGAACCAGCACAAAGGAGAATAAACCAGAGTGGGAATGATGGGGAATTAGGAAATAAGACACACAAAAGACATACACAGGAGACAAAATGGAATTGGGAGGACTGGAGCAGCTAAGATGGCAGCCAGCACCAAACTGCAGCTCTGCCTTCATATTATGTAGTATGTAGTATCTTAAGCATGGCCACTAAATGATGTAAATCTTGGCACATGGGGTGAAGATTAACTTTAAGAAGGAAAAGCTGCACACTTGCTGGAGCTTTCCATTCAATCTCAGGAATGGAACGTATCCAATGTACTCAATACTACTATGAAATCATTATATAATCACTTACACATTTATAGGAATGATAAAACATAACCATAGTCCAGAAAGAAGGATGGAAGAGGAAGGGGGGGGAAGGGAGGGGGGAGGCCAGGAGGTGGGCAGGTATTTGGGGGGTCCTTACCTATGTGCATAATGCAATGATACATTTCTGAACTATTAAGGATAGAATATAAATGTCTTACCACAACAAACAAGTAAGCCAGAAGATGGTTAAGTTAATCAGTTAGATGTAAGCATTCCACATTGTCTATCAAATCAGCATATTGTGCCCCATAAATGCATTAATGTACACAGTTATGATTTAATAAAGAATATAAAAAGATAAAAAGGAAAGTGTGCAGGGGCTACGTGACTTCTGTCAGAATAGAAAAGAATGTTGTTAAAGGAGGAGAAGCATCTGGGGGTCATTCCCTCAATGTCTCCCCAGGCTGTGGGGGCCCTGCCACCCCATGTCGCATCCTCCACAGATTAATTCTTATTCAACGTGTTCACATGATTTAGAAACTCGTGGTAATACAGTAATTGAAACACTTAGTTTCAATTCCCATACCATGGGGAACTGAATCCTGGCTTCACCTTTGAATGATCTGTGAATTTCTAACACAGAGTATTTTCTAACTTTCCCGAGTTTCAGTTACTTATTAAGAAAAAAAAAATACATATATGCTAAGATTAAAAGTAATAAGAATTAAAAATAACTACAAAATAAATTAATATTTTCAATTCTAAATAATATAATAACTAAAATGGTAAGCTTTTATACCAACCAAAATGTGCAAAATATTTTTAAAGTACATTAAATTTTGGCATGTGAATTAACTGTATCATCATAAAAGGTTTACATGGGAGAGTTACACTTTCAAAATGAGTTTTTCAAAGCACTTTATGGAACTATTCCCCAAAGAAACAAACATAACTGGTGAAAACTAAATTAATAAGTGAACTTATTAAAAATAAAACCTCTGGAAATCTATCTAAAGTTATGCAAAAATTACAGAAATGTTTATTTTAGAAATATCTATAAAAACTCAATAAAAATAATTGCATTTAAACTACAACCTGCTCCTACTCTCTTGCCTTCCAGCTGTCTGAATTATGGAAATGCCATTCTCAATGGGTACAATTAAGAACACTGGGATACTCCTTCCATATTAAAGGTGAAAGCTATGGTATCTCCACAGGAGAAACAGGTTGATAGCATTTCTCATACCAATCAATTGTGTATTGCAGAGGCTAAATTATAGTTGAGTATAACCAAGAGGTTATAGTACCCCATCCTCTACCCAGTTCCTACTTATACTGCTAAGGCTCTACCTCAGGTCTGGCAAGATAGAGATCCCAGGGCCCTGATTCCATCACACCAGCTTTCTCAGAGGGTGAAGATTTCAAACCAGGGGAGACAAACCAAGAAGACAAGTGTCTACTATCTCCAACCAGCATTTCACTAACATCCAAATGGTGTGTCTCCAAAATAAATAGTAGGATCTTGTGTCCTAGCCCAACATCAGAACAATGGTCCAGATATTTTGCATAACTGGGAGAGGCAATTTACAAGCACCCTGAGCTTGATGGCTGTGATTACTACTCTAATGGTATACAAGACGGACCAAAGATGGCAGTTTCTTGCATCAGAAGTCCATAAGCAACTTAGGGTCATGGTGGACTGGCTATCCAGAGACTCCAGACTACATAAGAGAATGTTAACCCCTCTACATTGAAGGGGTCTTGTGAATAGAAGGAAAGACCATGAACAGGAGTGCATGCTTATTGTGATTGGGCCAGATTCTAGAGCCTTTTGTTGGAGGGGGTCCCCTTTATGGTATGCTGATTTGGATCAATCAGCATTAATAAGCTTAAACAAAATTTGTTAGAGAGGAATATGTTGCCTTATTGTGAAGTCAAGTTTTATTTTTTAATCATGAATAAATGAGTTTAGCTATTATTACCTTGAGAACTTGATCGTAGCTTAACTACTATGATTTCAGTCAAAAATTATAAAGCCTTTACTTCTTATTCTGCATCTATTTTTTTACAACTATTACCTACACTCCAAATTCTCTTGGAGGAAGAATGTTTTACCTATACACATCAATGTGTATCACTTTGAAATACTTTATACCTGGGGAAAGTCAAGCTCTGACTTTAAAATCGAGCTGATAGATGCTTTACTGCTTTTAGTATATTATCGATAATGAATTCTACTTATGTAGCACAGATTTTACTATTCAAATGAAGAATCTTATACACTACATATAGTTCTTTAAATATTTTTATTTTGTAATGCAAAAATATTTTACATGCAACATATGAGAAACTATAAAGTAGATTACTTAAAAACTCCATTTCATATGCAATGTCGGGACAAATAATAGAGTGTATCCTGAAGAATATAATCTTCAAAACTATTTCAATGCCTAGTAATTTATAAAAAACTCCAGGTAATTCTCACATTTTAACATGGACCAAGGAATCCACTAGTCAGTTCTTACTTCCCAGAGATAATCAACATTTATTTTCACATCTGGAACTTTCTTTTTCTTCTGTTTCTCACAAGAGATTAAATATGTCATGAAGTGCATCTTAATAAATCAAGTTCTCCTACCCTCTCAGTCAGCTCCAGGATAGCCTAATAGCAGAAACACTAATAAATCAATGGAACAGGCCTCCCAACACTGAATGCATTGGTTGGATTTGGTCAGCTATCCCTGTCATCTCTTATCTTCCCTTATGATGTAAATTGCTGCTGGAGTCATTGCTGCTGTTGGCAGGTCCATGGAATTCCAGAAATCGTTATGGCCCTCATGTATGTAGACTGGAATTCATCAATGTATTATCCTGATTGCCTAAAATTAGAATAACGGAAATTTAAAATATAAAAACATATTTAACACTGAGTATTTAGGGAAGAACACAGAATGTAACTATCTAAACTAGCACTTTGTGGACACTAGCTGAGGAAAGAGAAAAGAAGGTGGCATTTGAAAATTTTTTCTTTTAAGAGACAGAGTCTCACTTTATTGCCCTTGGCAGAGTGCCGTGGGGTCACAGCTTTTGGGTTTAGATGATTCTCTTGCCTTTGCCTCCCGAGTAGCTGGAACTAGAGGAGCCCACCACAACGCTCAGCTATTTTTTGTTGCAATTTGGCTGGGGCCAGGTTTGAACCTGTCACCCTCGGTATATGGGGCTGGTGCCCTACCCACTGAGCCACAGGCATCGCTCAAGCATTTTAAAATTCTTTTAGGGACAGAAATGATAGGAATTGAGGTAAATTAACATTGGATCAAATAAGAACAAAATATATTGAGATATATTTTCAAAAGATATTGAATTGAGGTAAATTAACATTGGATCAAATAAGAACAAAATAAATTTCAATTATAATAGATACAATTGAATTGTCAATTTCAACATTAGAACTCGATCACTCTTAAGAACAGTGCAGGAATTATATAAATATGAATATTTGAAAGTTTATGAAAATACATTTATTTGTGTCCTAATACTTAAAACAAATTCTTTTGTTTTAGGTGCTTCTCTAATATGCAATATGAAAAATAAAAACAGTTAAAGAATATATTAGTTTTTCCCAAGGCTTTTAAAAATTGTATCATATATATTGAAATATAATAATATAGTACTTTAGGGAATAAAACAGTTTTCTTTCCTTAACAACAACATAATAGTTTTTTCCAAATATAATCCTGCATACTAAATTTTTACTGAAAACCCCAAACTATGGAATTTTGGAAGCCAGTAATGATGGAGAATAATCAATCTAGGTCACAAAATGTTTAACTTTCAAATTTCAGTAAGATATTTCTTACAGTTCAAAGGTTTATATATATGTCTGTATATATTTGCAGTGTACTTTTATATTGAGAATATATTTTCCTTGAATATCTATTTTTTTTTTTTTTTGAGACAGAGTCTCAAGCTGTTACCCTGGGTAGAGTGCTGTGGTGTTGCAGCTCACAGCAATCTCAAATTCTTGGGCTTAAGCAATTCTCTTACATCAGCCTCCCAAGTAGCTGGGACTACAGGCACTCGGCACAACGCCCAGCTACTTTTTTGTTGTAGTGGTCACTGTTTTTCGGCAGGCCTGGGCCGAGTTTCAACTCGCCAGCCTTGGTGTATGTGGCCAGTGCCCTAACCACTGAACAACAGGCACCAAGCCTTCTTTGAATATCTTACTTAAAGTTTCGTTGTTTTCACTTTGTACTATTAGAATCTAAGACAGCAATATGGTTCCTCAATTTTAATAGGCTACTTTACAAATCACTACTTATTTTTATTAAAAAGGAAGTTTATCATTTATAAATGCAAAGTTTCAGAAGAAAATAAATAATGAAGAAGAAGTTTACAGGAATCTTATTTCCCCTTTAAACTCAAATGAGTCACATTATTTCACACATTATTTGTTTAATCATGTTTCCTGGAGAAATAGTCTCCAAAAGTATTCAATTACCTGAATGCATTTCTTTCAGCAATGAATCGCTTAAGCCAAAGTATCGCTTAAGCCCAAGAGTTTGAGCTGTAATGCCACAGCATTCTACTGAGGGCATCATAGTTAGATTCTGTCTCAAAAAAAAAAAAAAAAATCCAATCCAATTGCTTTTCACAGTTTTCACTGCCTTCCTGATGGTCTTTAGATCACTGTATAATCCTCCTATAGGATACTAGTTTGTCCTTCCCTGTGTTCAGAACTCAGTACTCCTTCTACAACTTAAGTCAAGTAATCTTTCTAGACCCAAAATTTCTAATGCCTTCCTAGCCCTCAAAGTTAAAGATTGAAAGTCCATATAATAATCTACAGAATTCCTCATCTATCAGTTATTACAAATTGTAAATCATCAAAATGTGTCAATTAAAAGAGATTGTCAATTTACAATTAAAAAGGAAATCACAAGACTCCACCCCAAATGGAGTGAATTGAACTATAATGCTAAATAAATCTTACTTCAAAATATTTTTGAAAAGAGAGATTTGAAGAGCAGAATAAAAAAAAAAAAAGATGCAACTATATGTAAAGTCATTATCCTGAATTAAAAAAAAATGCCAAAATCAAAATACCACATACTATATGATGTTATTTGGTTAACATTTCAAAATGATAAAAAGTATAAATTTGGAAAGAAAATAAATGATTTTTTGGGATTTGGAAGTGGGTGTGACTTTGAATAATGCCACTGAAAGAGGATTTTGTGCTAATAGTTCTGTACATCAACTGCAGTGACATTTAAATAAATCTGCACACTTGAAAAAATTGCGCAGAACTACACACACATATTGTTCCATGAAGTTTCCTGATGTTAATACAACACTACAGTTAAAATGAATGGGAAGTACAGGGCTATTCGATATTGTCTTTGCTACTTTCTATGAATATATGTGGGTCATTACAAAGTTTGGAGATACACAAAATACAGAAATGTAAAGTCTGTGTGGATAGTAACAAACAAAGCTCCCCCTCGCAACGTTGAGTTGCTAGGAGCCCATAACATAGTCGGTCTCAAAGTTTGGTAGTAACCTGGGTGTAATCATACCTAAATTTATAAAGCTAAAAATATATTTGAAGAAACCATGAAAAATAGATGATCAATTATAGCAAATTCATAATATTATTTAATTTAAATGATAAATATGTTTTATATTATATTTTTATTTATGCTCAACAGTTTCCTTTATAAAGTGTTCAAAGAAACAATTATAGTATTTTTGAGATTAAACCAGAAGCTAAAGATATATATTGACATTTTCTCAATCAAAATTTTGAAAAAGGTTCCATTTTTTGTTTGACTTCGGTTTTGATCAGACGTGGCAGGAGACCATCTGATGAATTTATTAAGTCCCGCATTTTGTCATGTGTAAGGCATGCACTTGCCCCAAGTTTTGAGGGAAAAATAAGGATTTTCATTATATGGGATAGTACTAATTCTGTAGCTAATAAATATTTTTAATTCTTTCATTTACAAGGTCAGACAATTAAGTTCACAAACTCATCCTAGACAAAGGGCCACAGCTCTCATTGAAGTACTCGTCTTGAGAAGCTATACACTGATGCTAGTTCACCCCTCAAAGTGATTTTAGAACTGTTTTACTGGAAGTGCCACCAGAGCAATCCTCATATGAGGACTGACAATTAAGTTCATGAACTCATCCTAGAAAAAGTGCTAAATATCTTATTGCTGAATATCACTCTGGGCCCCTTTGAAGCACTCCACTCGGAAGGATACGCACTGACCCCAGTGCCTACACACCATTCAAAAACGCTTTCTCTGATGAGTTCGAGAACTTGATTGTCAGAACTCACGACAACAGCTCTGACGGCCATTCCAGAAAAAGTGTTCCAAAATTGCTTTGAAGGGCGAACTAGGCATTAGTGTCAGTGTACAGCTTCCCAAAGAGAGTACTTTGAAAGTGACAAGTGACGCTCAGCAGTGAGCTGTGTAACACTTTCTCTATGATGAGTTTATGAGCTTAATTTTCTGACCTTGTATGCCTATGCCTTAAAAGTGCAACTTTGGAAAGCAATAACAGTATCTGTATGGCAAATCATACCTTGCAATAAGAGAATTGGTTTGGTTGAACTTGCAACAAATTTGAAAGCATTTCAGCCAATGAAGGGAGACACATACTTTTCATAGACTTTAGCCAGAGCTAGAAATCTAGCTGATATTTTTACAACTATTGAAAAATCCCTTAGAAAATATCAAAATAATTTCATACACCATGAGCTTTAAGCTAGCAGCTATTAAATATCCTAAAGAATAGCAACAGAGTGACCAAGAGACACTGTCAACCTACTCTAACAGACCATGTCATCAGATTGTGGAGGCAACAGAGGGAAAAGCTTCTGGAGAAGACGATGTAGGGGAAACCTCCCAAGTGGACAGAGGCGGAGCAGGAGGCAAAGACCTGGATTTTCAAGCAGCATCAAAATGGGATCTCTCTTTTGATCAAGATGATATGAAAAGAAGATAAAGCTAATCACACGAGATAAACCATTAATAATTTCTCCGGGACACATAATGGTGCTTTAACTTTGTGAAGGAGGAAGATTTGAGCACCAGGGCATGAAAAAAATTTGCCCCAAAGTTTCCAGCAGCCCACGAGAATCAAGTTTTGGCACTTCATTTTGTTATGTTATGAATCTTTAAAAGGTTAGCGATTCTGAACTCTCCCGAATCGCCAACGTGGACACTGTCCCACTCGCACTGGATGCGCCATCCAACTGAACTGTGGACATCAAAGGAGCAGAGACCAGGACCATTCAGATGGGTGGATGTGAGAAAACATATTTCACTGTTGTGTAGATGGGACAAATCTATCATCTGTGGCCATTTTTAAAGGAAAAACGTTGTCAAAGAAAAGATTCCAAGTGGTGCATGAAAAAAGATGAGTGAATGAAGAGTCATGAAGAAAGTATGTTAATGCGGAGAATGACTTGCTTGTAACCGTTCTGGTAGTAAATCCTGGAAGCAGGCACTCACTCTCCATTTTACAAATTATACCAGTGCATTTTCCTCCTAATACAAGATATCCCCTAACTCTTTAAGAAGTCCTAGCAGAAGAAAACATAACAGAAAAATAAAACAAACAAAATAATAGATTCCTTATAAAATTATTCAATATACCTCTTGTATATATATTATGAATGTGATAGGAAAACATAATACTCTTCTCTAAAACAAAAATCAAGATACAAATAAACAACAAAACAAATAAAAACTTTTGGGGCTCTGAAGGAAATAAAAATATTTTTCCCCAAAATCTATTTCCTTGACATCTGGTGAGATGGCTGTCAGCGAGCCAGCAAACAGAATCAGGTCTTCAAAGCTTGGGGAAATGTGTTATCTGCAGAGACGCTGCACTGACGCAGGCGGGCCTTCCCGTGTCCAGATCTACAAAAGATTGACTGTCAGTCTTCTTTAAAGATCTGAAAGAAACATTTGGCATCTATCCTCCCACATCTATCCTCCCACACCCGCCCCTCCCACAGGGGCACGGAATGTGTTACCTGTGAGGTTTCATCTACATAAGGAGACCAGCTTTGCTAGTCTAGATCCATCTTCTCTCCCTCACATCACCTACGTTGCATGATCTAAGCTTTCTGTAACGTCAAGATGGAATATGAGCTTCTGTACTCCAGTGGGAGGTTGGTTAATTACTCTGAGATGCTCCCTGTATGTACATGATAACAAATTCTGCATGCCTTTTCTCCAATTAATCTGCCTTTTGTGAGTTGATTTCTCAGTGACTCTGATACAAGACAGGCTCCCATCTCCCCCTCCACCGGAGGCTCCAACAGCAGGAGGGGCCGGACAACTGCTGGGGAGACACCACCAGGACCTTGGTGTCTTCTTCCCGTTACATTTATGACTGGACAGGAAACCCCATTTCCTCTGCCTAGGTAAATTTCATGTAAGTTTTCCAGGCCTCAATTTCATGAATGGATTGTGGCCATTCATTAATACATTCATTCACCTTGCCCCAGCAAAAGGACTGTGTCCATTCATTTCCTGGCCTCATATGCAAGGAATTCATGCACCGAGCATATAGCCCTAGACCAGCAGTCTCAACCTGTGGGTCATGAACAATGAAAATACATCCTGCATATCAGATATTTACATTACGATCCTTAACAGTAGCAAAATTACAGTTATGAAGTAGCAAGGAAGTTAATTTTATGGTTGGGGGTAACCACAACATGAGGAACTGTATTAAAGGATTGAGGCATTAAGGAGCTTGAGAACCACTGCCCTAGACAAAGAATCCAGTGAGAGAGAGAGAGAAAGCTTTTTCTCCGGGCTTGGGTTGTGTCTCTCTGCTAGGAGCTTTGGTGATTTTGTATTCTTTTTTCTGTAATTAAATCCTGTCTTACCACTGATCTGTGGTCCATGGATTCATTCTTTGAATCACTGAGACCAAGAACCCAGTGAAGACGAAATTCCAATATGAACTCTTCAAATGTTGTTCCCTATAGCTTAAAAGTAAGCCTTTGTTTCAAAATAGAAAAAGAAAAATCTTTCACTTCAAATAGCTTCTTGGGGTTTGGCATCTGTATCTCAGCAGGTAGGGCGCAGGCCACTTGTACTGGGGCTGTCAGGTTCGAATCTGTCCCGGGTCTGCCAAACAACTACCTCAAAAAAAAAAAAATAAAATAAGTAACCAGTCCTTGTGGTGGGCATCTATAATTCCAGCTACTTGGGAGGCTGAAGCAAGAGAATCACTAAAGCCGAAGACTTTGAGATTGACACTACAGCACTCTACCAAGGGCAACATAATGAAGCTCTGTCTCCAAAAACAAACAAAAAAGGCTTCTTTGGACATCTCAGCAAGTGACACAGCCATGGAAATATCTTAAAAATCACTACTGCCTCCTGGCTAGATTGTTTTTTTTTCCCCTAAATCTTGGGATTAGGGGGCAGCTACTGAAATTTTGTCAATTTTTGGATCTACTTCTTAAAGACTCTCAACAGTTTGCTATGTATAAATTACATGCTTGAAATAAATCTGTCTCACTCCACTCTTGATCCAATGATTTTATATTCCGCTTTTCGTGAGCAGACTGTTGTTGCAAGTTCCTTAAATTACCCTTCCTGAAAATGTTACCCTGAGAGGAGGTAGGGATCCCTGATAGTAACAGATGTTACCTAAGGACAAACAAAAACATAGCCGAATATCTGTTGTGATTAATGAAAATGAGCACCATGTTACAACAATATTTATTTTCTACACTCCCATATGGGTGAAAAATTAAGAATGAAAATTTCCAAATCATGCAAAATGAGAAAGAAAACAAAAAACGCAATTTAAGCCTTATTGTGTCAAGTTGAGACACACTGTATTATGTCAATGATTTCATTTCCTCTGCAATGCTCTGACAGTGAAGTCATATATCTTTACTAAACAAGAAAGAGAGGTAGAATATATTTTATCCCATTAGACCATTTTGAAGGAGAGTCACAATGGGGCCTCTTGGAGCGTTAGACCCTGCTGCTGATTTCATCTTTATTTCATTGAACTGACAACAAAGTAACCTATCTTCAGCTCAGTGTGCATAAAAAGAGTGGCAAAACAAATAAACCTACTGGGGAGAACATAAAGCGTGTTGAAAGTTACAGAACGCTGCATCCTCTTCTCATTTTAGAAACCACAAGTGGTAAAAATGAAATGCATGTTTCATCACAAATTAACTTGTGTGTTAAATCCTATAAAATCCGCTCTGTTACATTTTAAGGGATATCTTCATTGATTTTGTGTTGAAAATACAACCATTGTATGTTACCATATCTGTATACAACATCAGATTTTATTTTCCTCATTACCCATGTCAGAACACAAAATAATGCATTGCATTGAAGATTAATGGATTGTTATTGGATCAAATTATATATGCTTAAGTTTATTTTAGCAAAAGTTCTTTCCTAGGAAGCTTGTTAATAAATCTCACACATGGTGTCATAGGCAAACTCCGCGATTTTGCCAGATGGGTACATATTAGTACAAATCATAGTAATGGCCCAATTAAACATAATCTTTAATTCACAAAATCCATATGTGTCATATGTCTTTCAGAAAATAGAAGGCTCAGAGCCAAAATGAAATACCTGCATATGACATTTTGGTGATATAATACATTTTATAAATTATAAGCCAATGTTTTACTCAGAAGTTTATTTGAATATAAAAAAATAATGGTTAATTTAATTTTAGACTCATTTGCTTTCCTATGATGAATACTGCCACAATTTATACACTTTAAATTGTTAAGAAGCTGTCATGTAACAGTGTGAACTTTAGTGAAACAAAAGAAAAATTTTAGGATTAGTCTTAAAGAACATTTTATTGTCAAAGCCGCATGAAGGAGACAGCCAGGACGGGATTGAGAGTATAAGCTACAAGAGGTGAGGCTCACCACAGACGCTTGACAACTTTTGCAGTGGCTATTTATTGAGGGGATACACAACAGGTGTGATGAGTGCTAAGTAATGACGTGCAGGAGCTACATACTTAAGGACCAAAAAAGGAAATTACGTGCTCTTTCTCCACAACTCCCAGAATGAAGTACCATAAAATGTTTAAGGTTTAACACCTGCTTACTATCGAGTGCCTGCTCGTATCTCATTCCGGAACACTGAGTTACTTGGGGACTTGTCTCCAGGTCACAACATATCTCTAGGCTTGCCAGGAGAATGTCTTGCTCTTAGCCTTTCCTTAGACTTGTTATGAACCCGGTGACTGTCCTGGCAAACATGACGTTCGTTCCTCCTCATTTTATGTAGAAAATGTGTTATATTTTCATGGAGTAGCTCATTTCTGCCCATAATATTTTAATGGAGAAATATGTATTTTCTATACTTTGGGGAAATAATTTTGTTCTTTTCTCACTAAATTAATTGTAGAAACTCTGAAGTTACTTCTGATTTTTACAGCTTTTGAAATATAATAAATAAATCTATAAATTTTTGTAGGTTTTTTAAAAATTTGCTTTTATTCATGTCTTAAGAATGAAAATAATACTTTTTTCAAAACCTATATTTTCAGAAAGAATGTGAGCTCTAGATTTCAACTAAACTAAGGCACATTACATTAAGACTATATATATGTGGGATGATTCTAGCTATCACATTTGTGTTATATATAATTCAATATTTTTTCAAGTTAATATAAGAAATATGAGGTACTTAGAATATAAATGTCTTCATATAGTGATTAAAAGGCCATGAAGGCTATGTCAAATAGTTCAATGAAAATATTTCAGATTGTATATAAAGTCAGCACCTTGTGCCCCATGATTGCCCCAATATACACAATTATGATTTAATAAAAATTAAAAAAAAATGCATTTCTATAATAAGCATAATGAACATTATTGGAGTCAGAATGAGAATTTTCTATAAAGTGTAGTAGATGAAGATTTTCTGTGCTTTGCCAAATATAAAAATTCCCAGGGGCATCATAACCTTTGGAAAAGCAAAATACCTTACTAAATTCCAAAGAGAGGATGGAAAGATATTTAGTTGGGCTTTTTAATTAGACTTTGGGATATTCTAATACACCGAAGTCCTTTTAAAAAACATGTTGGGATAATGATTTAGAGACTAACTATTTCAAAAATTTAAAGAAATCAGAATGTGAATATCTGAAATGTAACACAGGCTAACAAGACCAAGTATTTATTTTCCAGTATTTTCATCCCTAGATATAGAACTTTGGATTTTGGTACAGAGCCTGAATTCATGAAAGGAGGAAAGAAGAAAGCTGGAAAATGATCTGGAATACGGCTCCCCTGGGGGTTTTCACAGTGATGGATGTGCTTCACATCTGTTCTTCCACAGAGTAGACACAAGCTGCAGATGGAGACTGAGAACTTGAACTGGGGCTGCTCCCGTTGAAAAACTGAGATAATAATAACATTTTCGTGTTCAAAAAGGTTTATATTTTAGAATAAAATTAATTTTATTTTATAAAATGTTAGACTTTCAGGAATAAAAATGTAAGGATAGTTCAGTGTTCCCATATCCCTCACACTTAGTTTTTCTTAGCATTAACATCTTGCTTTTAGTAAGGCACATTTATTACATTTGATGAACTAATATGAATACATCAGTACGTAAATTCCACAGTTGCTTTACTAACTGTATACCTACTGTATTTTTCCGGTTCCAGCCTTCCATACAAGATATAGTATTACATCATCCTATCCCCTTAGGTTCCGCTAGGCTGCGACACTTTCTCAGATTTTCCTTGTTTTTTATTTCGTGGACAGTCTAAAGTGTCACGACCCATGAGGCCCTGGGTCTGGGTCGCTGCAGGAAGGAACCAGGTGTGATGCAGATTAGAAGTACAAGCTTGCGGGAGGCAGGCTAACCTTAACTACAGGGTAGCCCTGAGCCCCCTCCACAACGGCAATTTATTAAGGTTATACACAACAGGTGTGGAGCGTTCAGGAATGACATACACAACAGGTGTGGAGCATTCAGGAATGACATACAGGTGTGGAGATTTCAGGTAATTACATACGAGGGCTGCCTGCGTAAGGACTGCCACATGCCTCACTTTCCTCACGTGTTCTTTCCCCACAACTCTCATGAAGAACTACTAAGCATCAATGTTTAACCCATGCTTACTAGTAAGTGACCAATCTTGTCTCATTCCAGAACACTGAGTTACTTGGGGGATTGCCCCTAAGTCACAAAATGTCTCTAAGCTTTCCAGGATGCTGTCCTGTTCTCAGCGTTTCTTTTTCATGTGATAAGAATCAGTAACTGTCCTTTGCAAACGTGGTGTCCATTCCTCTACACTGAAGTATACTGATCAGGTATTTTGTAGAATAGTCCTATATTATGATTTCCTAATGTTTTTCTGGGATTTCAACCGTGCTGTAGGTTTTGGAAACAAAGACCCTGAGGTAAATTGCCATTCTCATTACATCATACTGAGGGTAAATATCATCAACTTATTTATGATCGCTCATGTTACAGTTTATCATCTGGCTGAGGCAGTGTTCATCAACATTTTCCAGTACAAAATTACTCTTTTTTTTCTCTATTTCCATAGGGTACTCGTTGGAAGGATATCACTCGGAGAGAGCCTCACTGAGGAAGCATGGATTTGCAATCCAATGAGGGGGAAGTAGTTGCACAAATTATTTGAAATGTTTCTGCCTAGTAGATTTGTGTAATATCCCCCAATCATTAATTTATTCAATCATGCATTTATGTCAGTCTTGACTTACGGTATTATGTTATACTCTGAGTTGTAATCTAATGAGATTCTATTTATTTTGTTCCTAAATTTTTTCTAACTTTTGACTTAAGAGATTTTTAAGTTGAATCCCGTGTCCCTTTGGCATAATCTAATCAATTTCTTTATTAGACACTTCCTCCGTCATTCCTCCATTCAGCCATTTCTCCAGTGATCCCTGGTTTCTCGTACTGGAGGACAGTATTAATCTATAAAATCCAGAAGCTTGGTATGCTTGTCACTACTGGGGTATTTTTGCTTGTAGGTCCAGCTGTTTTAAATTTTGATTCTAATAGTTACATGTGGCTTGTTAGTCTCTCATAGAAGATAGCCTAGATCATGAGATAAGAACAAATTTATGTAGCTTCTTGAGTAAGAATTCAAGGATTAAATTTTAACATCTGCCACTTACTAACTGAAAGACCTGGACAGGTTAATTTAAACTCTGCTTGCTTCATTTCTCTCTCACAAAAGGGCTCATCATTTTGTTCTCTCCGAAAGATTTTTATGTACTTCCTAAGAACATACATTGAATAAGAGGTTAGCATAACCTCCTTTCTATGAAACACAGCTAAGCCTCAGTGCTTTGAGGAACTGACCTTGCAATGCAAGCTAGCCTGGGAGTTTCTCGTAACATAATTAGTCTCATAGAAAAACATCATGAAAATAGGTTAGCATACCCTAAATTCTGGAAAACACAGCAAAGCCTTAGTGTTCTCTAGAACTGACCTTGCGTTCAAAGCCAGCTTGAGAGTTTATCGCACTGAATATAATTAATCTCATTGGACAACATTGGCAGGACAAGATAAAATTTCTTCTTTAATCTTATCTGAAAAGATAAAAAAGCAAGGTGGCTACCATAAAACTCACCACCTATTCTTTTTTCACTGTCTGGTATATGTAAGTCCTGCTACCTTACCAACTACAGATTAAACATTGTTTCTAGGTAAGATTCATGAAGATACCAATGGTGGAATTACCTACCTGCATCTCGTGCAGCTGAAAGCTCTACTTCCTGAACCTTCTGAAAAGCCTCATAACACAAGTCTATGCACTACCCCATGTATATAGTTCTCTATGACACACATCCTTCTTTGATACAACACATACCCAACTTTCCCAGTATGTACCTCAGGGTCTTTGGCTGGAGGTGACATTATTTGTACAAATGGCAGCCAAAGAGCATACTCATTGTTGCAGCTCTGAATCTTAGTTCTATTGAAACACTAACTGATCATTAAACTTTGAAAATATATCATCTAATTTTCAATTTAGATTAACTAACACTTACTAAAGGTCAAGTGATACCATCATTAATGGTTGTAAAATACTGAACATGACTCTCTTCATGAGAGGCTCAGAAACTAGTGGAATTGACTGACACAAAAATATACCATTTTAGTGGAACACAGACAGTGCCAGGTAGCAGTGTGATGTTTATGATATTCGCTAGCAATTCTGTAGAGGACAAGAACCTTAGGCTTGGGGCAGGGAGAGGTCAAGTTGTCCAGATTTCCTACAAAATGAAAATTAATGAATTCTTTTTGCATCTCCTGATTAAACTTTATTTTTTTTTTATCTTAGCTTTTAAAAAGGATTATAAAATATACAAGTTTGGTGCACTGTGATAAGGTATTCCTTCCTCTCCTCCTCAACCCTTACCTCCAGTCCGAGATAGGCCATGGATCAGGCTTAGATGCCTTAACCCTTGGTTCTCAAGTTTAGTCTCAATAGACACATTTTTCAGATCCTACTGTGTATTGGAATGAATTATCAATGGTGATATAAAACTTATTAAACATTCATGACACTTATGCTTTCAGAAGAAATGCAGTGTATGTACAACTTGAAATGTTAGTCATGCTAAGCTGTAATTCAGAGCAAAATGTGTAAAACGAGAATGACATATTTCAGTAACCTGCTATACTTGCTCTGAATTAAAGAAATCTCAATGCATCAATCCAAGAGCCTAACCCAAACCAGTCACATTTTCAAAGTGAAAGATGGAGGCAGGAGGGCTACAGCTGTGGGTGCTGTCCAATTTCCCAGGAGCACCATCAACCCTATGATGCATAGTTAACACCTACTTGTCTTCCACATCTATTTTTTCTAACACCTCTGGAGCATTTCTTCACTTTTTGCCTTAAGTGATGAGCTTTTATTCTATGGAATGATAGAAAGATTGAAAGATATCCCTGCCAGCTACATGCTTAACCTGAAGCTTGAGCCTTTTAAAATGAGCATAACGTCTTATTTTGTAACTACAAATAAGGTTAAGAAATATATTTAGAAGAACAGCACACTAATTTATGATCATGCACATTTGTTAACAATCATTTCAAGTCTTTTCTCCCAGGAAGAGCTTGATAGGCAGTGAAGTGAGAACTGCGAAGACAGATTTAATTCACAATTTTTGCCTGAAGCCATCTTAAAGAACACGAGAAATGTGATTCAGACAGTTATTTACTTACCTGTTAGTGAAAATCTTAGCTTTTCTGAATTGCCAAAACAATCTCTATCATACTAAAGCTTAATGTTAGCTCATAACATCGGTCCAATTAAATGAAGTGCTCCACAGCCACCTGTATTTTGTCGATGTATCCATCCCAGGGGTGCAGTCAGTAGCGTATAATAATTCAGCAATGATTGCCTCAAGAGTTTTATTGGACTCACTCAGTTAACTCAGATAAAAACACAGAAAAAGAAAACCTTCTAAGTGGCCTGCTGTCTTGTGTTTGTTTTCTGCCTGGATGTGCCCTGTGTAGTTAATGGGGAGAAAGAGAGATAGAGCTAGCTTAATAATTTATCTTACTAACAGAGTTTATTAATTGCTTTTTTCAGAAGAAACTATCTAGCCTGTTTGAATAAGGGTTCACTTATACTCAACTATGGCTACTTGAACACATGTAGTCAGGTGGGAGTGGAAGAGCTCACTCCAACTCCTTATCTGCCACAACTTGGAAAAATTACTTATGTAATTAATTAAAAATGTTAGTTTTTTTCTTATTAAGCTTCTACTTTCCTCAGATCATATTACCTGATGGCAGCACAGAAATTCTAAAAGAGATTTTCCCATATAACCAAGGGGATTGATAGCATGCCAGGCAGGCATCAGTAAGTAGCAGTAATAGTACATTCCTAAGGCCATAGGGGTGAGAATGGCACCTTCTATACAAATATAATAGGAGTTTCAAAAGGATCTGTATCATTGGAATTATTCCACTCCTCAACAAATGGAGATTCTGGTCTATTTCCTAACAGCTTTGCATCCCTAGACGCTAAACTAATCTCCTAAAATTGCAGAATTTATGCTACAGAGACTGACATCCAAAACCCACCTTTTGATATTCTTTCCCATGCTCTCTGAATCAATCTCTCTCTCTCTCTCTCTCTCTCTCTCTCTCTCTTTTTCGGCCCCCCTCCTCCGTCCTCCCCAAACTCTAGATAATTACTTTGTTTTTTTCTCTTGAGACATGGTATTCTCTGAAATATAATGTTTA
Organism: Perodicticus potto; assembly: GCA_963574655.1. Taxonomy (NCBI): domain Eukaryota; kingdom Metazoa; phylum Chordata; class Mammalia; order Primates; family Lorisidae; genus Perodicticus; species Perodicticus potto. The sequence goes on along the minus strand of CAUYRH010050686.1, from coordinate 10,171 downwards.
GGGCAAGATTTAGGCTTCTGTAAATAACTAACTAATTAAGCTTGTCTTTACATTCATTTTCTTTTTCTTTCTTTCTTTCTTTCTTTCTTTCTTTCTTTCTTTCTTTCTTTCTTTCTTTCTTTCTTTTTTTTTTTGAGACAGTCTCACCTTATTTCCCCTGATATAGCGCCATGGTATCATTGCTCACAGCAACCTCAAACACTTGGGCTCAAGCTAGTCTCTTATCTCAGCCTCCCAAGTAGCTGGGACTGCAGGTGACTGCCACAACGCCTGGCTATTTTTAGAAAGGAAGTCTAGCTCTGGCTCAGGCTGACCTCAGGTGGAGCTCAGGCAATGCTCTCCCCTCGGCCTCCCAGAGTGCTAGGATACAGGTCTAAACCACTGTGCCCAGCCCTGTCTTTGTATTCATTTTAAAAATCCTCCCATTCTTTATAACTTCCAGATAGTTCTGGTATTAAATTTAGGAAGGAGAGGATCACAGAGAAAAAGAGATGAAGAAAAAGAAGGAAAGGTTAGACATTGTCTGATTGCTAAGATATATCCTACCTTGAAGGCTGCAAAAAGGATGAAAAATACCTGTTATTTTGTTAGAAAGGGCATTTATGAGACATTTTTGAGAAGATACTCTCAAGGCACAATTTACTCACAGCCAGAGGTTTTCTCTGGATAACAAAAACTTAGTTCCACTTAAAAATAGGTGTAATTGAGTTAGTTACTTTGTTTTACATTTGAAACTTGAGAAAATTTTAAAGGCTTTGGCATGGTGAATATAGAAAATTTTAACTCAGATTCTGAGAATGTAGGAGATTTGTCTATTAACATTGACAAAATAAAAAAAAAAATACTCCGTATAATTGCACCTAATTAGACAGAATAGTAAGTGAAAGACTTAAGAAAATGAACTCTAGAGTCATAGAATCCTGGGTTTGAATCCTGTCTGCCATTTTAGTGAGAAAAATGTAAAGAATAATGTGAAACAAAACAAGTCAAAAGAATGGCTAACAAACACATGAAAAAATGCTCATTGTCCCTAATCATCAGAGAAATGCAAATAAGAACCACCCTGAGATATCACCTAACCCCAGTGAGAGTGGCCCACATCACAAAGTCTCAAAGATGCAGCTGCTGGGGTACACGTGCCAAGAAGGAAACACATTTACAATGCCGGTGGGACTGCAAATGAACACAATCTTTTTGGAAGGAAGTATGGCCTCCCATTTGATCCTGCAATCACATTACTAGGCATCTACCCAGTAGAGAAAAGGTCATTTTATCATAAGTACATTTGCACTCAACTGTTCATAACAGCTCAATTTATAATCACCAAAATATGGAAACAATCTAATTGCCCCCCTCTCCAGGAATGGATGAACAAGCTGTGGCATATATATACCATGGAATATTATTCAGCCACTAAAAGAGATGGAGACTTTGCATCTTTAAATTAACCTGGATTGAGCTGGAACACATTCTTCTTAGTAAAGCATCACAAGAATAAAGAAGAAGAGTCCAAATGTGCTCGATTCTAATGTGAAGGCAGTAGATGATCTAATACAGGATTGAGGGATCAGATGGGGGAGAGGGGAGCAGGGAGGGGGTTAGGGGTTACAGTGTATGGCGCTCCTTTTGGGGGCAGGACACAATTACAAGAGGGACTTTACCTAACAACCACAATCGTTGTAACCTAATTCTTTGTGCCTTCAACAAATCCCAAATGATAAAATAAAAAGAATAATATGAAACATACTAAACTTCCCTAAGCCTTTAGTTTTTTTCTGTGATCTGTTGTTCCGGCTAAGAGTTCTTAGAAGAATTACATGAAATAAATATGTAGTATATGGAAAATGCTACACGCTCAATAATTGCTATTTTCCAAGATAATGTCACAATAAGGCAGGTAAATTGAACCTGTGAACACTACTAATTACATAACTTTGAAACATCTGTAAAACTTAAAATTTGCACCAAATATTTTTGCACAGAACTGATGTTTCATGTACTATTTTCGTTTCCTTGAAGAAAGGGGTTAATTCCCTACCCCAATGTTGGCCTAAATGAATTTTTATTTAACTGATGCTAACAATGAAAAATTACTGTTACTTATGAAATGGAGAGTGACTGGCATGGTCCAAATAATTCTTATTTTCCTGCCTCAACCTATTACTATGATGAGCAGCTTTCTTTTTATCAGTATTAAATGCACACAGACGCAGAATGTAAAATATGAATAGATAGTGCTATGGCATACCGCTACAGTGCAATGATGTAACAAAATGAAAGATGAAATTTGGGACATAGATGTCTGTAGGATGTCCATAATTATGGAAAAAGGATGCAAATTGTATAGAATACAATCACAAGAATAAGGAAAACAATTGCTAATGTGCACTATGTGCTTACAACAAGAGTCAGAATGTGCCAGATGCACAGCTTGCCTGCAGCTGTTGTTATCTGAAACTTTTGTACAACATCCATTTTCTCTCCCAACTGTGTGGGATTTATAAGTGCAGAGAGTTTATCAGAATCACGTTTGTATAGAGAACATTTGTATAATAGCTCTCAGATTTAAACCATGCCTAGAAAAACATAATCCAGAGATATTTTCATATGTATTGCTTAAGCCAACACAGATGCCTACGTGGGATTTACTTGGATGTAACTTTTAAGTGCTGATGTGGTCATGATTACAGGCATTGCCAACTTCAACAAGAAACATATGAACTACAAAAAGGCCGCTTTTGACATAAGCATATGTTTTAAATGCTGCTTTCACCTAGATATTAGTAGACTGATCTCTTACCTAGCAAGTCTCTATTTTACATTCTTCTTTAAATTTTAACCATGCTTTTCCTGGAAGATATTTGGTAGAGAATATAATTGAAGGATATAGGAGTTTGCCATATACACGACACATTTCAGGCCCAAAAGTTGTAAAAATGCTAGTACTTCAGACGTTTATTTGTTGCTCTCATGTTTATAGATAGACATCTTGTTCTACTGATAACTAAGAAATTACTCAAAATTTTTAGACTAAAATCATCATTTCTATTAAGTCAGCAACTCACCTACTTCACTTTATTTTGCTCCAAGTTCAAACAAACATCTTGAGAGAATATTAAAAACAATAATTTGTAATCAACTTCGATAGACCCTTTCTCAAACTAAAGCAACTTCAGATCTGTTGTTCAGATTAAGTTTACCTCTAAGGATATTTATGGTTATCTAATTGGTGTCTTCCTTTACTTTCTTACATACTGTTAGGATCCCAGTTTTCTCCGATAATTGCCTATCACAGATAGGTCCCTGAAAACTATCTCTTGATATTTGATTCTTGCTACCAGAATTGCACAATTCTAATAGACTCAGGGTCAAAGTCACATTGTGCCCTCATATTAGTAGACAATTCCAGTAATACCAACAATTATCCATAATGAAAAACTGTAGATCCATTATATTTGGCAAATTCCTTCTTTTTTGGCTGAGATAGCAGAGGAGGAGGTAGGTGTTGTTAAGAGAGAACATAAAAGGAAATATTGGTGGTAGTATGGATTAGAAAAACAATCTTTGTTCTCTGATGCATAAGGACGTATAATTTGACATATAATATACAGCATAAAGTACACATTTTCAATTCTAATTACTTTCTACATTACCCAAGTGAGGTGATTTTTGAAGATGACTGTCCTACTGTATACTGGTTCAGCAAAAATGCCAGTAGTTTTCTGAATTATCAGCACTGCCTATAACAAAGAAATTATTTGAAACCTTTAATGTAGATTTCAATCTACAACAATGAATTGAAAAACAAAATCTCCATCATGCATCCCATCATGCTTATTTTGGGGGTACTTACGGTCAGCTGAAAAAACTCCTTCCTAATTTTGACATATTTGCCTTTGTCATGCAAGACATCAGTAGAGATGGAGTTTGCTTGGTCTCACTTCCATTACAAGCTCCAGAGTAACTGTGGCCTCAGAAGTGGTCTATCTGTTCTGATCCACTGTGTTCAGCAGAACCAAGATCATGCCATGTGATAATAATTAGCATGGATGTCTGTGGATTGCAGCACTTTTCTCAGCAAAGAGAAAACATTGTAAGTTGTCTTAACAACCAGGAAATGTCTAAAACAAAGGATGAACTTTTCGTTAAAGATCATTAATATATGTTATATTCATTGGCATAACATAAGAACATGTATAATTGATAAAAATAGGGATACTTTATAGTTAAAGTAATTACACAACACAAAATCTGGCACCTCTGTTGAGAAGTGTGAACACTGAATATGCTGGTGGTTGGTTTCAGCAACTAATTTCAAAGTGTAGTACCTTGGTAATTCCACAACATAAAACTTGGAAGTTTTTTTTGTGCACTTCCCTCCAATAAGAGTGATTCAAAGAAGAGCAAACCTGTTGGTCATCTTTTTTCTTTTCTTTTTTTTTTCCTTGAGACAGAGTCTGACTATGTCACTCTTGGTAGAGTGCTGTGGCATCACAGCTCACAGCAACCTCAAAGCCTTGGTCTAAAGGGATTCTCTTGCCCCGGCCTCCCAAGGAGCTGGGACTACGGGCACCTACCACAACACTTGGCTAACTGTGGGTCATCTTCATAGACTTTTGTGCTTTCGAGTGAACATAATGATTTTGAATAAAGCCTTGTTTCACAGATGTTCAAATAAAGTGTTCTTCCCTGAAAGATAATCAGATTTTTAAGTCACTCTCATTAGTTACCAGACATATCTTTAATTTATGCACACCTAACTAATCAAGGAATTACAAAGTAAGAAATAAAATTTAATTGGCTACAACTGTTATTTTTAATGATTTGAATTTTTCCTTTATCAGTTGCTATAATAATTAAAAAAAATACTATAAAAACTCTCTCTATGTATTCTGTTAAGGGTCTTGAAGTTTAGTACTACTTTTTATTTTACTTTCTTGAAATGGAAATTAGATACTTTATCCTAACAGAAAAAAAAAAAAAATACTTAATGTTATATTTCATTAAGTGGCAGTTGAGTATTCTCACCAAGATTTTTCACATTAATTTCAGAACTCCCTTTAAAAATAGTAACTTTTAAAAATAATAGTGACAAAAATATGCATAACAGAATAATGATTCCATCATTTCAACATTTAATTTTTGAACCATATTTTATTGCCCTAACACTATGAAACTATTTACCAAAAATTAAGCTAAGGATTCAAGATCTAGAAATGACTAAGAAATGTCACCATTAGTTTTAAAAGTCAAACTAATACAAGGTCTCTTTTATATCATGAGAATAATAATAATGAACAATCCAGATGTTTGACAAACCAATATTTTCCAGCACACAGAGTTCAGGAATTTTTCTAAATGTAAAGAAAAAGTAATAAATGAGACACAAAAAGTATTTTTTCTTCAATAAGCTTATGTCTAACAAAATTAATCATGTGTAGTATTTCATAGGATTGTTAAATATTAACAGACCAATTGATAACAGTTGAGTGTTTTTCTTCAAATGAATATAACCTTAGCTTCAAATGTATTTATGATGTTTAATCGAATTAAACATGTATACCTTTATTCTCTCCTCTGACAATATAGTCTTGGCAGTGCATAATAGTATGGCTGATGTATTAGCAAAATAATTTATAATATTTTAACCCTACTTTATTACTCTCAGCTTTCAAGAAGATTGACAATATCTGTGAAACTCTGGTATGCAGCTCAGATAACAAAATAATTTAATTTATACGTATGAGATTTCAAAATTCTTTACATTTTGGTACTAGCTTAAATTATAGAAAGGAGGGCATATAAACACTGGCTCAGTCACTCTTTGTAACAACTAGAATACACTGTCAGTATGAGATGAAATATTATAAGTAGTAAGCCAAAATTTTTCTTTTTACTTAAATAGTCACATATTACCTAAGGGACCATTGACTTTCTCTGTAAATATAATTGATAACAATGTACACTTAGTTGCAGGAAGAATGAGGACCGAAGACCCCATTCTTGGCAGGAGAAGGCACCCCTAAAAAGAAAAGAGTTGTAAAGTAAGCTTTGTTTGTTTGTTTGTTTGTTGGGAGGTTGGGCTTTGGGGGGGGCAGAGTTAATACTCTGCATGAAATATCATATTTTATAACAGTTAAATTGCTTTCTCTTTTGTCTTGTGTTTTTTTGAGGTAAAATTTAAGTTTTTGTGTGAGTAGTACTATTATACCTATCTTGAGTGTCTTGTTTGTATTGTATCACATCATACCTTTGTTTAATTCTTAATAAACTGTTCATTTGTTAAAGAAAAAATATATAGAAATAACCATTGAGGGGGAAAGTAAGCTGAAGGAGTCAGAACAAAGAAAAGTTAACTAGTTTATTGCTAAGCTAACCGTTGCTAAATTTCTTATCTGAACAAGTTTTAGACCTTTCCTGAAACTCTGACCTAATGGGGATACAGCATACACCAATACCCTGCTGAGTCTGTGAACACTCTGAAGAAGTAAATGGTCATAAAAGAGGTTATGACAAGACCTGGAAGAGATACATCTTCTAGGTCTTTCCTGCCCATTAAACAGACAAAGCAGATACTCATTGTGGAGATTTACCTTTGGTGAGGGCAGAGACCCAGCCAAAGCTTGAGCCCTGAAACATGGGCAAGGAAGCTTAACACCCCTTATCACAGAAGAAACTCGTCTGGGGTGGTGATGAGAGGAAAAAGCCTCTCTCCCACCGATTCCTTAGAAGAGATGAACACAGTGGTGTTTTACTCCACAGTGAACTAATGGAGCTTAACACTTCCCTAGGAATCCGTGTGTGTGACTCCAGAATGGAGGCTTCCCCCACACAAGGCTCAAGTTTCAGCTGCTCCAAAACTACTTAGATCCTTAATGTTAATAATAATAACAATAGGATCTGATAGCTCACTCAAAAAACCTACTGTGTCTTTGTTTCCTCCCTCAACTTACCACCTGGACAAACAGATTTCAATAAAAGTTCTGTGGAACAAAGACTCCAGGCTACTCACCAGAGCCCAGGAACAGGCGGTGGTCCCTTGAGCTCCCACTTTTGAAAATTCTATTCTGTGTCAGGTGTCTCATTCTTTACTGTTGTTCCTAACTTCATATTTCTTCAGCCAGTCACGCCAGTTCTACAGGTCTTAGCAGACTCTGCCCCCAGCGCAGGACCCCAACACTTAGTTATCCTTTTTCATTAAAATTCCTTAATTTTGTAAGACAAATTTTTAAAATAAACATTGCTAAATTTTGACAAAATCTAAATTAGTTATTCAGTAATCGTTTTCATTTTGTATGTGTGAAATGTCAATAGTTCCTTAGAAATAGAGTAAAAATATTTTATAAAACATTTGTATAAATTAGATCTGTTTTAGAATTAATATTTAATACTTATCAGAAAATGATATATTTTAACAGATAATTATATTACAACTGTACATATTTTAATGAGACAAAATTATTTAACAAGATAAAATTTTTAGGATCTTCCAAATATAAAATACATTCTAATACATTAATGAAAATTCACCTTTAAGTATATTCATCTTACTCTTATAAAGGATTTCAAAATACTTGTTTAAATAAACATTTTGATTAAGAGAATGATGCCCTATGTATCATATGCAGAATCATAGGTTGTGCATCATAAAAGAACTAGGCACAAAATTTAATCCAACCCCTTTATTTAACAGATGAAGAAACTGACATCCCAAAAGGCCATGACAAATTTACACATACAAACCAAATACCTGCCAAATACATCTTTTATTATATATTTTGCAGCTACTTGGAACATCAATTTTTCTCAAAATGAAAATATTAAAAATACTAACAATTCTATTACATTTTGATTGATGATTTAGGGGGCACATAAATAATTTGCAGCATCTCTAGTTCATTAATATAATTATTATTGTATGGTTGTGCTTTAAACTCCTACATAAATGTTTGTGGAATTATTATAATAATTGCATGAAATCATACCTGTGTCTTGTTGGAAAGAAATATGACAGTCTGCGATAAATGGTAAATACAGATTGGACAATAATTGTCCCCAGATTCCCAAGTGAGTAACAAAGACACTTTTTTTCTATAAGAAAGTATTGATCTAGGTTATGGATGGCAGTAATAAACACCACTGCCAGGGAAGCAATCACTAAAGTCATCTTTTATTCTTCCTCTTCAGTTGACATAATCCACTAAAAACCAACAACCAGTTGTTCAGCTTTCTTAATGATTTTGTTGTCAAGATCATATATTCCCAGGGTATTTCATGTTATGGTTGGCAAGACAGAATTAGAAGCCTTTCCAAAGTTGATATAGATTCCATGTACTGCCTTGTTTTGATCACTCATATTTGTCATTCTGTCTTAGAGAAAAAAAAGAGGTTATTTTGATAGGGTTTCTTTAATTTCTAACCAAGGTCCTGTAACATGTTTCATGTAATTTGTATTTATTTCACTGTGTATTTCATGTAGTTCACTGTGTATTTTTAAATGGAATGATGCTGACAAGCTTATAGATTCATGATTTCCAGGACATCTTTTGTTAAGCTGCACTTTTACTCCGTGACCGTAAGAACAGGGACAGTGACTTCTACCACTGGTGGCATGAGATAACTATTTTCAAGGTTGTTGCTTTTTACTGTAAATAAATTTGTTTTGCATTTGAAATCAACATTTCATTTTTTTTCATATTGTGAAGAATAAATGATTTTTGTAGTTTTGTTTTATGCAGGTTGTTTATGAGCTCTCATTGAAAATAATATAAAAATACAGACTTCAGGCCTCTCATTTGAACTGAAGGTTGACATTGGAAGGGAGGAACAAAAGTGGAACCTGTATTTGAAAGAGAACATCATGAGAACAGGCTTGAAAGAAAGATCCCACATAGTCTCTGAGAATTAAGGATTGGAGTAATCTGACAATTGGGAGAAGTGTGGTAGTAGGGTCTTTTGCATCTATCATTTATCCAGTAGTTAGATGATAAACCAAAACAGATGGAGAGCCAATCTCTGTGAAAAATGCCTGGAGTAGTTTGTAGATGATAAGTAATAAAAGTAATATTTAGAGAAAGAAATGTCAAGGATTTAAACAGATGGTGATACCTTTTATGGGTCATAAAGGGATTTTTTTGAAAATTTGCCTTATACATTATGAATTCCGGTTTGATGTTTTTTAAAAAAAAGAGCAGGTAAAGATGCCCTCTTGTATTTTGACTTCTAAATAATTGATTCATTCAATAACAACAATTAGTATAGATACCCTGCTTGAACCAAGTTAGTTTATCATCCACCAGGGAGTTTCACCCAGAAGTGCTAGAGGGAAGCATTTGGTAGGGATATTGGAGCACCCCTAATGCTACCCCTGAAACAGAGACTTTACAGGAATTAGAGAGACTATACCTTCATATGCAGTCTCAAGTTTATCTGTATTTCTGTTAGTGTGTTGTCCATTGATATTATAATTATCTCCTTTCTGCTTAATACAATTATTTTCACCTAATGCTATTACTTTTGTCCCTTTCCTATAAATCAAACTATTTCAATTTTATAAGGACCCTGAATGTAAAGAGGAACAAAGTGTGTCAAAATAAAAGTGAATACTTTTAAAGGTGACCATGCTGAGTCAGTCTTTATGCCATCACACATATTCGAGTTTATAAAAACAAACAAAAAGAGTATGTAAAAATATTTTAAATTGTTTAATTTCTTGGGTTTTGGGGGGAGGAATGAATGGGACTGTTCAGTGCAGTACTGATGGTGTGGAAAGAGAATAACTTCTTCACTTGACTATATGCTGGCATACGTCCGCTTCGGCTCTCTGAGAGGAAGACACCAAGTTTCTGCTTTTATTTCAGGTTTGAGGGGAAAGTATGCAATTTGGTTCATTTAATTATGCCACACCATTGACCTTCCTTTATGGAGATTTCATATTTCTTGTCCTTGCTAGATGGTTTTTTTCCATTGTGGGTCTCATGATTATTGTTTTTAGAGCATTTTGGAATGCCATTTCTCTACACGTTCAATTGGAAAAATTAAAAAAAAATGGGTAAAAGGCCATGAAGGCTATGTTAAATAGTTCAATGAAAATATTTCAGATTGTATATAAAGTCAGCACATTGTGCCCCATGATTGCACCAATGTACACAATTATGATTTAATAAAAATT
>CAUYRH010050685.1:0-48407 GCA_963574655.1 Perodicticus potto | reverse complement strand
TGTTCTCAGTGTTTCCTTTTAATGTGATAAGAATCAGTAACTGTCCTTTGCAAGCATGGTGTCCATTCCTCTACACTTGAGTATTTTGTATCAGGGAAGCTGGACTCTCAGAGTGTCCCAAGAACAAATCCTCTAAGATGGAGGAAGCGGAAACTCCTAGTCTTCTTAAGGCATAGGCTCAGAAGTTGCAGAATTTTCACTTCTGTGACATGGGATGGTAAATGCACTCACAAGGCCATCCCAGATTCAAAGGGAGGGAAAATAAGGTCCTTTTTTTTTTTTTTTGAATGTGAGAAGCATCATGAGCCTACAGAGAGAAGAGGAATCATCGGAGCCATCTCTGGAGACCAGCTGCCACCATGGGTCGTTTGTTCCTGTAGCAACTGAAGCCCTGCTCATTATCTTGCACTGCTGAGGAATATGAGCAATCAGAGAGACTCTGCAGGGTGACTGAGACTGAGTCAGAAAACATACTCAGGGGGCTTGTACATGGGCAGAGACCTCTCAGCCTCCGAATACTCCTACATCATTCCCCTCCATCTTACCAGGCAGAGGCGAGAACATGGGTGGGCAGATGTGTCGGGGCATATTTGGTGGGTTATATTAGGAAATCAGCAAGAACAGGTATTGATGTCATGATTGCCAGCATGGAGAACCTGGCCTGGTTCCACAAGGAACATGCTGAACGAGGCTTATGTAAGGAAGAGCAGAAACACTTCCCCCAGGGCCATATTCTATTATCATCAAGAGATACAGGATGAGTCAGCCTGCCACTGGGACCATCACTCTTTAGTTGAAAATGAGTCCTTGTACTTGAGTGTTGTCATTTTATGAGACTTCCCACCAACGCTCAAGTACTTGGGCCCCAGAACACATATCCCGCTCCATTACATCAGAAACACAGCCAAACTCCACAGACCCTCACATCAATTAGAGAAAGCCAGAGCATGTGGGTTATCAGGGCAACTCTCTGACAAATTGGGAAATGTAGGAGTCTGGGAAAGCAATGGAAACGAACATTAAGTGAAATATCTTTGATTCCAGACCTCTGGCAGTTAAACAGTGAATCCAGAAAAAATTCCCAAATTCAAGAAATTATCCCTATTGAAACTTCCCCAACATAGTATCTATAATTCTAAATCACCAGGAAGAAAATAGAAAGGAAATTGTGTTGTCATGTCTGAGATCATAGAAGGCAAGATTCTTTTAGTGTAAGTGACAGATACCCAACTCATTCATTCATTCACTCACTCACTTATTCATTCAACAAATATTTGTTGAGCTCCTATTTTGTGCCAGGTGTTGTTTAATCTGACACTGAAAAGATGAGATGAGAAGGCTAGTTTTGTTTGGGGTGGGCTGGGGAGGAACAGAATAATCGAGTAGATAAATAATTAAAAACATAGCTCTGTGCTGGGAAGACTAGAAAATAAGGGGCCTATGATGGTGACTGGAATGTCTAATAAAAATGAGATGGTATGGAAAGACCTCTTTTTGGTAATATTTGAAGTAAGATCTGAATTTTTGAGAAGCCAGGTAGGCAGAGATTTGAGGAAGAAAGCAGAAAGTGTGAAGAGACTTGAGGAAGACATGAGACATGGTGACCGGCCTCCAGGACGGCCCTCAGTGTCTCTTCCTGGGGTTCCTACCCTTGTGCAGACCTTTCCTCCAATGATTAGGGATGATCTGTGACCATTAGGACACGGTGCACATGATGGTGTGTGATTTGTGAGGCTAGGTCATAAAAGGGGTTGCAGCTGCTGCCTCTCTCTCTTGGATCACCCCCTCTGGGGGAGGCCAGTTGCCATGTCATGAAAACATTCAAGGTGCCTAATAGAGACTGGGGCCTCCTACAAACCCTGGCACCAGCTTACCAGCCATAGGAGCCACCTTAGAAGCAAGTCAAGCAGTCTGATAAGTGTAGTTCCAACCAACATCTAAACTACCACTTAAGAGTGACCTTGAGTTGGAACACCCAGCTAAGCCACTGCCAGATTCTTGGCCATAGAAAGTATGTGAGATGAGAGATCTTTACTGTACAGCAATAAATACCTGATACGTGAGCTTTACATGCTGGAAGGAGCCAGAAGGCTGGAATACAGTAGCTGAGGGGAGCCAGGATGGTACAAGACAAAGTCAATGACACGGACATCACCCAGACCACCTCTCCCATGGTTGGGAGAGTTGAGTTTATTCCAAACCCGATGGGAAACCATTGGCATAAAATGATCTATTATTTCAAAATAAATATTCTCACATGGGAAAATCAAGTTTATTATCTTACATAACTGAAAATTTCAGAACCAGGCATAGCTGGACCCAGGTACTCAAAATGTATCAACAGAAATCTGTCTGTCACCATTTCTGGCCTCTACTTTCCTCTATGTTGGCTTCATCCTCAGATAGGTTCTCCCCATGTAGCTGAAAAGATGCCCACCAGCATCTTTTGGGCTTACATCATTACATCATTTATAGAGTTGGTGAACCCAGGGGAGAGAGTTCTTCACAGTGGTCACAGACTCACCTGGGCTTATTATGGTGATGATGGCCATCCTAGAACTTGGGAATCACATGATTGACAGCTCTACTGGAAGCCCAGGGAGTAGGAGAGGGTCAGATTCCAAAAGGGAAGGATGATAGTCACATACACACACAAAATAGCCAATGTGGCCTTGCCCAGCATTTGTATAACTGAAGGAATGACTAACTCTAGTTAGTGTAAGCGATGAAGTTGCATGCCCCTTCTGGAGGCCCCTTGGACTAAGGCAGGCCTTTGGACTTTTCCGGTAACTCTCAGACACATCTTCTACAGAGTCAGATTTCATGCCTTGTCTTCCTTTATTTCAGGGATTCCTAGTGGCCTTGCAGTATGGCTTTGCCAATGGGGAGGTAAGATTTCCACGCTGCCATCCTGGCTTCCTATGATGTGGGGCTGGAATCCTATGCCCCAGACATTTCTGTTGGTGTGATGGTGTTATGGAGAGTGTGCAGGGGCCAGCTTATATTGTGACAAATTTGTATCGTGAGCCTCCAGGAGAGAAAAGAGGAAGCTGCTTAGACAAATGTGAAAAGCTGTCAGGAAGGGTGTAAAGAAGTTCAGAGCCCAGCCCTGGCCCTACTGGAGGTGTTCTAAGGGTATTCAGGAGTGGTGGAGGAAACAAGTTTAAACTTAGATTCAAGCCTTGGCTCACCTACTTAGGAACTCTGTGAGTCAGGCATGTCACTATGCCTTATTTAGCCTCAGTTTCCCTATCAGTAAAATGGGAACAATAACCATCCCTACCTCATATTGCTGGGCTAGGGTTCCTGAGCATTTGAGAGCTGTGGGATTCTGTTTATTTATACTTCACACAGCCCTAAGCAGCTCTCCTCTCCCCTTGGGAAGGCTGTTGGGGGAGGGGCACAGGGCAGCCTCCTCCAACCCCTGCTACCCCCACTCCAGGTTGAAATATTTTTCTCTGTCTCCTCTCACTGGAATGTAAGCTTCTTGACAGCAAAACCCTCTTCCATTTCACTCACTGCTGCTGCTTCTCTTGTATCTTCACGCAGGGGCTCCTTATCCACGGTCAGGTTTCAGCTCAAATGCCACCTCAGCACAGCCTTTCCTGACCTCCTCATCCTGAGTTTGTGTCTTCTCACCACGTTGCCCTGCTTGGTGGCCTCACGGCATCCTCACCGTGTGATGTGCTTATGTGTCTTTGTTTGCCTCTCTTTGTTCACCTCCTCCAGTTAGAAGGTAAATCTCCCAAGGGCAGCACAGAGGGGCTGAATGGACATATGGCTGCATGACTCCAAGACAGTAACTGTGTCCCTGTCTCACCCGACAGGTGAAGGCTGAGCTTCGGAAGCATTGGGTCCGCTTCCTGCTGGCCCGCCACTCAGGCTGCAGAGCCTGTGGCCGGGGCAAGAACTTCCGGGTCCTGGGCAAATGTCCCAAGAAGCTCTCGGAGGGAGACGGCGCTGAGAAGCTTCAGAAGCTGCAGCCCTCTCTTAATAGCGGACAGCTCCTGCACCTGGCTATGAGGGGGCTCGGGGAGCTGGGTGCCCGGCCCCACCAGGGCCACGCACCCTGGCCCCGGGGCAGCAGCCTGTCCGAGTGCAGCGAAGGGGATGTCACCCTGGCCAACACCATGGAGGAGATACTGGAAGAGAGTGAGATCTAGGGTGGAGGCCCCTGCTCTGGCTCTGAGGGCTGAGGAAGGAGGAGGCAAAGCAGGCTGGATGTCAGCAAGCTCAGAACTGTTCTCTTCCCGTTTCGCCATTGCACTTGCACAGGAAGTCTATCTCAAGGTCCTTCAAGCTCTGTGTAATGCTCATACCTTCTCGTTGCCCTTGTCATCCTAATAACCCCGCCAGAATGACTATGAGACCCTGGGGCCTGGCCCGAAATTCAAATGAGTGGACCCCACCGTGAAGAGAGAGGTCTCCCACTACCAGCATCTCTTCCTTTACCCTTCACAGTTCAGTTTCCAGCTGGGGTTGGGTTCAGGGTGCACGAGCATCACCCAGGAAGACTCATGGCCAAGACTCTAAGAGAGTGAGTCTGGGGCGTGGCTGGGAATTGGGACCATTTAACAAGCATCCCAGGTGACGCTGATGCAAGCCCAGCCTGGAAAACACTGGGCAAGCTGGGAGGGAGTGAGAAGCGCCCCCGATGGGGCCTATGTTGGGTAAAGTGAGAGGTGTTTTGCATTCCCAGCTCTGCTGTGATGCACCCTCCCCTCCCTGGACTGTGTGTCGCCCACCAGAACCGCCGCCTCTATTGATCCTCGGAGCTCTCCTGTCCAGCCTTGCCTCTCTCTGCCTCCGTTCTCTGTCTGGGGTCCACAGAAGTTCTGTTTCATCTGTACTAACCCCCTCCTTCCTCTGAGGATTGGCCTCAGGTCCCCAGGGACCCTCTAAATGTTGTCGTGGGTTCATTCCTCTCTTTTCGGCTCCATCTGCCTTTCTGGGCTTGGCTTCTAGAAGCCTAACCTGCCCCGCCATTCCCTTAGGACAAGGAATGTCCCTGGCATTTTTGATTTGCCACCAATGTGTTGATGATCACACCTTCTACCCCAGGAGGTCTACGCTGATGAGAATTCTCCTCCCTAAATGGGAAAGGATGCTGAGAGTCGGAGGTAAAGTTATGGAACTCTGGCTGAATCTGGACGTGCTCAGGGTGTAACTGAAAGACCCAGAGCTCTGCAGCAGCTGGGCGTGGAACCTGTCCTACTGATAGGTGTTCTGAGTCTTGTGGCTTGACCTCTGGAGGTGGAGGAGGGCTGGGGCATTTGGGGTCAGGTTCAAAGACTGAAATTATAAGGTGAGAGGCTGAAGGAAGAATAGGGGAGGAACATCCGATGGAAACAGAGTGTTATAGCCTAGGACTGTCACTTTTCCAGTGTGTAAAATGCATGTGCACATGGGTAGAGTATGTTGCCATGAGACTAAATATGTACTACCTTATCTCAGGGGGGCCGACATGACACTTCTCAAGTAGGGCTACCATATTTAGCAAATAAATAAAACAGATTAAATTCAAATGTCAGATAAGCGATCTTGTGTAAGTGTATCCCATGGAACTATTTAATCTGAGATCCTAATTTAATCACACATCCTGTCTTTTACCAGCATCTCTGTGTTCAAGGATACTTTTTAGTGGGGTTGGGAGAAGGGTAAGGCAACTAAGGTTTTCACTTCTAAAAATACTCAGTGAGTGGGCAGTGCCTGTGGCTCAGTGAGTAGGGCGTCGGTCCCAAATTGCAAAAAAAAATAGCCAGGCATTGTGGTGAGTCCCAGCTACTCGGGAGGCTAAGGCAAGAGAATCACCTAAGCCCAGGAATTGGCAGTTGCTGTGAGCTGTGATGCTACAGCACTCTAGCAAGGGCAATAAAGTAAGACTCTCTCTACAAAGAAAAAAAAAACAGTGAGCAAAATAAATCGTATTTCAGTGAATATTCTAAAAAGTTAAATCCACAAACTCCAGCCCATGAATCCTGTAAAGAAATAAAATTTTACTGGAACTAGAGCTCGAATACAGTCAAGGCAAGTGAGGCCAGCTCATGTGAGCCCAGACTCCCAGCCTGACCTCATCTAAATGTTGGTATTTAGTTCATCAAGCAAGGATTTTAAATGATTGCATGGCAATATGATTTATCTTGACCACCGGGCCTTTCGGTGTCCCCTTACATTTTGCACTGTGGTGAATGCCTCCCAGCCTCGGTTTGCAGGAAGGAAATGGAAGCAAAGTTTTCCATCCTTTCATTTTCTAACGAAGTGCGTGCTGCAAGTGTGCAGTGAAACATAGATTTATTGTTTGGTGTCCAGATTATCCATAATTTATTCATTAAAATACTATGTCCTTCTAATTTTCCCTTTTCTCCAAATGCCCCTGCCTCGGCTCATCAGCCTGAGGGTTCCTAGAAAGCTGGGGCCACCTGTATACCCAGCACAGACCCAGCACAGTGCCGCTCACACTAGCTACGTGGCACACATTCCTCAGATGAGATGGCCCAGAAATGTCTCTGAGGAGCATCCGATGCTGCTGGGACAAGTGATCCAGAATCTCGCCCCTATTAGGCGAAACATGTTTTGGGGTTTTTTTCCTCCAAAGCATCTTTTAATACATCCTCCACATCTCGTCCCACACACTGCTTGCTCTTGTCCTACTAAGGATTAAAAGTTAATTTAATTTAATTTGCATGTTGTCAATTCTTTTGCAATTGCTTCTCACTGGAGCTGAAGTTCTCTCCTACCCCTGGAGAATCCGGTGCGCAAGACCTGGCCAGAAATGGGACGGGGGCGTGGCAGTTAACCAGGATCCTGGGTGGTCCTTTGTCTTAAATTTGGTTTCAGGAGGTAGACCAGAGTAGGCAGAAGGAAGGGGCCAGAAGCAGAGGTAAGTGGTGAACCGTGGAAGGAGACTGACTCTCCTATTCTAGGCCCCTCCCTTGGCCACTCAGCTTCCCTCCTGCTGCTTTGAAGGCAAGTGGCTCTCAATCCTGTCATTACAAGCCCCTGGGAAGCTTTAGAAAAGACCAACGCTGACTCTGACTCCAGAGATTCTGATTGAATTGGCCCGAATGGGCCTGGGACCTAGTAATTCTCAAAGATTCCGAGTTTTCGAAAAAAATTCTGCAGCAAAATATATATAATTTCATAAATTTACTATGTTAGCCATTTTTTAAAAAAGGTTTATTTCAGGTTAACATGAGGGTACAAACATCCGGGTCACAATATTAGAATTTCGTTGTAGCCATTTTTAAGCGTACAGGTCAGCGGTATGAAGTACACGCACCTGTTGCCCAACTCCAGCACTCTTTCCATCTTCCTGAACTCCAGCTCTGTACCCAGGAAACGACCACTTCCCATCCCTCCCTCCGCTCCGCCCCTGGGTAAACTCCGTTCTACTTTCTGTCTCTCTGAATTTGAATTTGCCTATTTTAGATACATCCTCTATGTGGAATCACACGGTAGGTGTCCTCTTATGATCGGCTTATTTAACTTAGCGTAAAGTCCTGGAGGATCATCCCTCCCTTCGGAGGAGGAACAGTATTCCATTGTGCAGAATATTACACATTCCTTTGCCCATTCACCCATTCCTCAACAGGGAGTTGCTTCTACCTTTTGGGTATTGGGAATAATGTGCTATGGATAAGGGTGTGTAAATATGTTGGAGTTCCTGCTTTCAAATGGTTGAGTATACCTGGAAGTGGAGCTGCTGAATCATGGGTGATTTTATGTTTAACATGTTAAGAAACCTGGGCTCAGTGCCTGTAGCACAGTGGTTACAGCATCGGCCACATAAACAGGGGCTGGTGGGTTTGAACCTGGCCCTGGCCAGCTAAACAACAATGACAACTGCAACAAAAAATAGCCGGGCGTTGTGGCGGGCGCCTGTAGTCCCAGTTACTCAGGAGGCTGAGGCAAGAGAATCACTTAAGCCCAAGAGTTGGAGGTTGCTTTGAGCTGTGACGCCACGGCACTCTACCAAGGATGACAAAGTGAGACTCTGTCTCAAAAAAAATAAAATTTAAGGAACCTGGAAATGGTACATGGTAGCGCATCATTTTTTTCTTTAATTGTTTGGGATTCACTGAGGATACTGAGAATAAGGTTATGCTGATTGCCACAGAGTCCAGCGCGACTCCTGGCTTGTAGGAAATGCTCCGTACATTTTATTCTCCTGTTCGCACTCCACAGACAGGGGTGCTTGCTGGCGGTGATGATGGCGCCATTGCCGTGGCTAAAGCAGGGAGGTGAGGGGGGTCACCAGCCACGGAGAATTCCCGCCTCAGGAGGTTGCAGGTCAGTCATGAGCCCAGCACACCCGTGCATTTTTCAGACCTCATCTCGGACGGTAAGGCTGGAAGTCCTGGCTGTCCCAGGCCCTGGAGCTATGAAGTAACAGGGGGGCCAGTGGCGACCCTGGCCTGCCCTCTGCTCGTCAGCTGACCCTGTGCAAGCTTCCTGTCTCTGGACTCACTTTTCTTGTCTCTAAATTTTGGGGCCTCGGGGGCGTCAATGTTTGTTCTCTCCATTTGTCATGTGGCAGCTAAACTCATCGCTGTCTGCTGTAACCAGGTAGAGGGCACTGCTATCCCCCCGACGCCTGAGCCACAGCCCTGCCTGCCACCCCTGCCACCTCTCCTCCTGGCCCTGCAGCCAGTAGGGTGGGTTCTGCCTCCTGGCAGTGCCCAGACCACCCGGTGGCTGCTCAGCCCCCCATTCCTAGCCTCGCCCCCCAACTTATTTCAGGCTACAAGGAGCTTTCCTGGGAAACATCACCTCTCCCCATTTCCAATTTCACAGCAGAGAAGCCCCAAGAGTCCAGCATGGGCCTCGGTGGTCCTCGTGTGTCCACCGCCAGCCCCACTCCCCTCCAGCCACCCTGGGCTCCTACATCCCTGGCACGTGAGATGCTCATTCCTGCTCCTGGGCTGTGTCAGTCGGTCACCCTCTGCCTGAGACACGAGACCCCTGCCACAGTTCATTGGGCCTGAATTTAAATGTCCCTTCATCAGAAAAGTCCTCCGTGACCCTCCCTGACAAGATGGTCCCTCCTATTGTGTCTTCCCACATGCTCTCCACGTTCCCATGGTAACATCGGCCGCCGCCCACGTCTCCTTCCACGTCCCTATTTCCTCTGGACAGTGAGCTCTGGGAAAGAAGGACAGTGTCCATCTCTTTCGGTACCACAGGCTCCGCACAGCTTAGCCCTGCCACTGCGACATAGCCTTGTCTTTGAGCCGACGTGACTCATTTGCTTTTCCCTTTGAAGAATGACCAGCCAGCTGCGTGCCCAGCTCCTCTTGCATTTATTGCAACCTGCTTACCCAGCACTCCACAAAGGAGCTTACACGGGGGTGACATTTAGGGCTCCTATGACCTAAACCTGGGATTATCACAGGGCCGTGCACGGGCCGGCACGGCAGAGGGAGGGAGGCTGGCGGGGTATGACAGGAGGGACGCTAAAGCCGGGGGACTGCTAGACATGCTTCAGTTTGGCAGGGAGCTGTGCAGGGTTTGCAGGCCTCTGCCCTGGCCCTGGGGTGTGGGTGCATGTGTGCGCACGTGTGCCTGTGTGCGTGTGTACATATGAGTGTGTGTCGAACGTGCGGTCACAGGTGGGCCAAGCTGAGCTGTTGGCGTCAGGGTTTCTTTTCCTTTAACCTTTCCTTCACTTTTTGAGGCTCGAACTGGATCAGTCGCAGAATCTCCTTATTGGCCAGGGTCCCCTCGATGAATTCTTCCTCTGTGAGCTTATCTGTGCATTGGGGGAAAGACAGGCAACAACAGTCAGGACTGAAGCCAATCAGGCTGCCACGAGGCTGACCACAGCCCCACCCCCAGTGCGAACGTCTTCGTTGTGATGATCATGACTATTACTATTCGTGATTACTACACATTCGATAGTCACTCAGGTCGCAAGCCTCAAAATCTAGAGGAACTTGTGAGGGGCTGAGCAAAGCAAAAAGAGATAAGAAGCAGGGGGTGACCCCTGTCCTCTAGGGAGCTGGGGGTGGGGGTGGGGAGAGGGAGGTGAGAGGTCAAGTGGGATTTAAGGGAGAATGTGGCTTGCAGAGAGGTCCCTTTAGCCCTTGCAGGGCATGGAGAGCACTCCTGGCTGTCAACTCCTGTAGGACTCCTTCCTGCACATCTGTCTCTGCACCCCCAGATCTGAGCTGCCTCCTTACTTAGGGTCAGTACTGAGAGAAAGCCTGCGTCCAACCAGGCTCAGTTTCCCTGGGTTTCCACCAGCTGTCCCACTGCGTTCAGATCAACCTGATTAAGTCCATGTTCCTGAGCCCAGATGCCACTGTGCGTAGGGCTGAGGCTGCTGCAGGGAACAGAGATAAGTCCCTCTCTAGGACACTCTTGACTTGGTGAGGACAGTCACACCTAGACATAACTCTAGAGGCACCTGCTCCTTTCCGCTCATAGCTGCATGCACGTAGTGTCCAGCACACAGTAGGTACTCAACAAAGCTCCGCTGAGCTTAATTGGATTTCCAGGGGCTTATATGTTGGATCTTTGGGGCATCCTTAATCTCTTCTGGGTTAGGATCCCGGCTGGCTCCCTCCACAAGGCTGGGTGGTGAAATTTAGGTTTTAAAGTCCCAGCTGTCTCACCAGCCTCACACAGAACATGTGACTCCTGTCATCAGAGCCCGACTGTGTGGTGAGGCACTTGTCTCCAGATGGGCCACGAGGAAGCACACATGTCACACACACGTCACCTGCGGGAGAAACACGTCAGCCCTCTGACACTCTTCCCTTCTGGGCCGTTCACTGGGGTCAGTCTTCAGATTAGCAAAGTAGCAGAACATGGGCAGAGGCTGTGGAGGAGGGTGGAGAGGCAGGGGGGTGGGGTGGCAAAGGGTGGCACCTGGAGCAGCCGGGCCCTGTGCACACGAGGGGAAGGTGCTCAGAGGAGAGGCGCCGTCCAGGGCGGGAGGTGGCCAGGTGCACAAGGCGCCAGGCGTGGGCTTTCGGGGGTGCTCACTTTCGGGTCATGTGGGCGTGCCGTGGGCACCTGCGGTTGAGCACCTCCTTAAGTCCTGTGCCCTGTGCCCTCACTGCCTCCCGGGGTCTCCGCCCCTGTGACCTTCCTGCCTCTTTGACTTCATCATTTAACAGCAGATTAGTAGGAACAGAGTCATCTCTCTCTGCCCTTATTCTGGGTCCTGTTCAGGTTTTTCTTCTTGAACTCTCATAAGAAACTGTCCCCAAGGCTCGGCACCTGTAGCTCAGCGGCTAGGGTGCCTGCCACATACACTGATCCCAGCTGGACCTGCCAAAGAAACTGCCCCAGAGGTCACTCATAGGGCCAATACTGGCCCCTCAGGTATGTTTGAGCCATGCTGTCTTTTATCAATGGAAACTTTAGATTTTTAAAATCTTACTGGCTAGCTTCTCTTTTAAAAAAAGAAAAACAGCTGGCTTGGCGCCTGTGGCTCAAACGGCTAAGGCGCCAGCCACATACACTTGAGCTGGTGGGTTCAAATCCAGCCCAGGCCCACCAAACAACAATGATGGCTGCAACCAAAAAATAGCTGGGTGTTGTGGTGGGTGCCTGTAGTCCCAGCTACTTGGAAAACTGAAGCTTAAGAATCGCTTGAGCCCAGGAGGTAGAGGTTGCTGTGAGCTGTGATGCCACAGAACTCTACCCAGGGTGACAGCTTGAGGCTCTGCCTCAAAAAAAGGAAAAACATCAAATGATGTGGCACAAATATACTCAGGTGGAATGTGCTGGAAGCGATGTGACCAGATGTGCACCCTCTGCTGTTAGCCAATCTCCATCACTTAGGGGACATGTCTGCATAACACGTTTTTGTCATTCCAGCCCCAGAGTTTGTAGCCCCCAGCCTGACACAAACTCTTCCGCCATGTCCTTCCTGTACTGGCTGTGAGCATCATGGGCCCATGGCTCCAGCTGCCCAGTTCTGGAATCTATCACCGTTTAAATGCAAAGAACATGCTTTTCCTGGGCTGTTTCTAGCCACAGACTGAGCAAGGCAAGGACACGAAGCCAGCTGAGGACACCCCGCTGCGTCTGCCCACACTTTCTCAGAACACACTGCTTCCAAGACGTCCCCTGCCCAACCTCCCTTCCTTCCCTCTCTTGTTGTATGGCAGTCCTTTCCCAACCTCCCTAGACCCTGCCCTGCTTTCCCACGTCAGCCTTTTCTCCCCTTAAACCTCCAGAAATCTAGAGTGCTGCTTCTTGGGGGACCCAGACGAACTTCCTAGTGTAAAACCACATAAATTTAGATTCCACTTACTTGGGGCTTGATGTTAAATCAAAGCTAGGCTGAGCCAAAGTTTGCCCTTATACTGATTGTGCAGACAGCATTTTAAAAAGCAAATAAACCAAAATGTTCAAAGAATCCACTCTCCATTTTAAAAAAATCCCCTGATTTATCATTCCTCTAAACTGGCTGCCTGCATGTAAACTGCTAAGGAGCTAATTGCCTTTAATTTTTGCTATTCCTTAAATGTAGACTAACTCTATTATAACAAAAGATGTTGTTCTTCAAAAGGCTCCATAATTTAGAGCTTTCCTCCCAACCCCATCCCTATCCCAAGAATACCAGGCAGCACAGGAGTTTTGTAAGCCATGGAGGCACAGTGTCACTCCAGGGGGGTGGAGGAACTGGCAGGGGAAATGACCGTTAGGCCATCCCCCTCTCAGACCCTTCAGATAGCCTTGGACTTGCAAGGTGGGATGAAGTATCCCCAGTCCTGCCCGGCCACTGTGACTCAGAAGAGTAAATCTTATTGGAGTCTCCCGGAAACAGCCTGAGACTGTCAAATCAAAGGCAGCGAAGGAAAAGGAATTCACCATCATCTTTCTTTCCAAAGAAATTCCAGATCTTGTCCGCTCGCTTTTCTGGTGTGTTTTCATCTTCTGGGAGGTGCTTCACATCCTCAGGATTGATCATTTTGAAAATAGCCTGTACCAAATCGGGAGAAGGGACTTGTTAGAAGGAACTGCAAGGGCTGGTGACACTGGGAAAACCCTCCTCCTATGCCATGCATGATAATCCACTCGAAATGGACTAAAGACTTAGACCCAAGACCTGAAACTGTAAAACTCCAAGAAAAATCGTAAGACAAAAAGCTTTTGACTTTGGTCTTGAACATAACTTTTTGGATATAACACCCAAAGCACAGGCAACAAGAGTAAAAATTAACAAGTGGGATTATGTCAAACTAAAAAGCTTCTGCAAAGCGAAGAAAACAACCAACAAAATGAAAAGGCAACTTATGGAATGGAAGAAAACATTTGCAAACCCTATATCAATAGTTAATATAAAAATACATATAAGGACCCCCACACACACAACTCAATAGCAAAACAATAAATAACCTAGTTGAAAAACTGAGCAAAGACCCTGAAGAGACAAAGAAGCCATACCAATGGCCAAGGGGTATATGAAAAGGTGCTCACCACCACCAAATACACATCAAAGCCATGATCAGGTATCACCTCACACCTATTAGGACGGCTGCCGTCAAAAAGACAAGAGATAACAGGTGCCGGCAAGGGGGTGGTGAAAAGAGAACTTTGGAACACCATTGGTTGGCATGCAAATTGGTGCAACCATATGGAAAACACATTGGGGACCTTAGGTCACTTCAAACACAGTGTCCCTCTCTCAGAGGCCAAATAGCCCAGAAGATGCGGCATCCCCCAAGATAATGGTTATACTACGGATGGCCAGGCCACTCCCTGATCTGCCGAATCAGAATTCCTACTGGTGGGGCCTGGGCATCTGTATTTTGAGATCCCCATGAGGGACAGGGAACATCTGGAAGGGGTGAAGAAGGCTTTCACTTCTTATTTTGTGCCTTTCTGTACCTCAAATTTTCTGACCGTGTAGACATAAATAAGAAAATAAAAATGAACAAGTTTCCCAATGAAAATCCCACAGCAGCCCCAAGTTCGGAGTTTTGGAATCACAACTTCATACTCTACTACCCAGAGGTTTTGGAGGAGTAAACATCTTCTCTTGGGTCCATATGGTACCTCAGTTGCTCAGTAGGGTTGGCGTGTTGCAATAAAGGCTAACATTAACTCTTAGTATGTGCCACTTTTCTAAACATTTTTACACCTAACCACGACAATCTTACAAAATTGGTATTATTGGTCCCTATTACAACTGACTTGCTGAAAGTCTCCAGCTGGAAGCAGAAGAGGGCGGAGTCTTGTGTTAAGTCACAGACTGCTCACCTCCCAGTGGCTGAGACACCAGAAGGGTTCAAGTCGAGGCTGAGAAGGACTGGCAGGTGTCAGTAAGAACTTCCCAGAGGAAGCCCCAAGAAAGGCCTAGCTTTGGGCTCAAAGATCTGTCTTGCCTCCCTCTCCCTCTCTCTAATAAAGGAACAAGGTGTGCCAGGCCTGTGAGGTGCCTCCATACCTGTGAGATCAGGGAAAGATGCACCCTTGTGTCAAGTTCAAAGTTCCTAGGTTCTGCTGGCTCGGGAATGCAGGGCCAGCCAGGCACCGAGAGGACACTCAAGGATCCCTGCCCAGTGTGTAGGCAGGTGTGTTGGGCAGGAGTTTGAGGGATACTGACTCTGGCTAGACCCTTCTGCATCTGGGGAGACACCTGGGAACAGGCCAGATGGGGTGGTGATGCCTCTGAAATCAGCCCACAGGGAAGGTCAACAGCTATGAGAAGTTCCCTTTCAGCCCCCTGGTGCTATAACAAAAGGAATAAGGAGAGTAAGCCCAGCAGCTCTGACTAACCCTGAGGGGGATGTAAGTGTAGGTGTGTCCCATGAGGTCTGTCTGTCTGTCTTGAGCCAGGGGGATCATATGCAGATGTGTCAGCCAAACTTGGGAGTGACTGGCTTCCCACACAGAAGGACAGACCTTCAGAGCCTCGAGAAAGGCCACAATCATCATTGAATCCTCACGCTCACCCCAGGAAGAGGCCTAGTAGGTATTAGAGCTGGGACTAGAACCCTCCACTTCTGACTCCCAGGCTGGTGCTCTGTCGGTGACCTTGTAATCTGGTGAATAGCAGCGCCCTTCTGCCACCTTGTACAGCCTCGGCCATCGCCGCTTTCTCCCTGCCTTTTCTTTCCCTTCTCTGTCTCCCCTTTCTTTCTTTCCCCTTTCTTCCTCTCTTTCCTCCTTTCTTCCTTTCCTTCTCCTCCCATTCCTCCTCCTTTTCTTCAAGGAGCACCAACTTTTGTGTTTCTGTTGGGCCCAGCATCCTTGTGCCTCTCCGGAGACATGGTCTCTACCCCAAGAAACATCATAGCCAACCCAGGGGAGCTCCCTTTTCAGACTGTGCCCAGATGAAGGTGAGGGTGCCACGTGCCTGCCATTAACAAGAACCCTACACTGAGCACTGAGGACGAGCCCACTGACCACGAGCTGCCTGCCCGGCCAGTTTATTTAGTTTCTCCTAATAAGGTTGGGAGATGCAAATGAAAGCATGATGATGAATGCACGAAAAATTATACAAAACATTAGCAGCCTTCTCCCCACTAACAGGTGCTTGAGATCAGCCTGAACAAGAGTGAGACCCCGTCTCCACCAAAAATAAAATAACTTAGCCAGGAGTGTTGGCAAGCACCTGTAGTCCTAGCTACTTGGGAGGCTGAGGCAGAAGGATGGCTTGAGCCCAGGAATTTGAGGTTGCTGCGAGCTAGGCTAACCCCACAGCACACTAGGCAGGGTAACAGAGTGAGTCTGTCTCAAAAAAAAACCCCAAACCAAAAAAATGAAAACACTACTTTTGTGAAACCTAAAATATTCTTAACAAATGATCTGACAATAGGATGATGTGGACAGAAGAAAATACGTAATGAGAGGCCAGTGGAAGTATGCATGCTTGTCAGGGAGGCCGGAAGAGCCCCAAGAGACAGCGAGGAAATCTACAACACGCAACAGACGAGACGCTCACGGGGCGATGAAACCACCTGGCGTTAGGAAGAGCATTAGGACCAGAACGCGGAGTTCATGTCCCTTAACTCTCACCTCTTTCTCCTTTATATTTGAGGCATATTGTGTGTTTAAAATTAATTGTGACAGAATTTGATGTCATGATTTACTTCTGAAAAATTTGAAGGTCATTTTAATACGGAAAAGAAGGAAGGAGGGAAGGAAGGAAGGAAAGAGGGAAGGAAGGAAAGAAGGAAGAGAGGGAGGGGGAGGGAGGAAGATAAAAAATGTAAACACAATTATGTGCTGCTTAACAACGGGGACGCTTCCCGAGAAATGCATTGTTAGGCGATATTGTCATTGTGTGCACATCACGGAGTGTGATCAGCACAAACCTACATGGCAGTGCCGCCTAGTGCACACCTAGCTGTCTGGTGTGGCCTACGGCTCCCAGGCTGCGAACGTCTGCTGTACGCCACTGTACTGAATCCCAGAGGCCACTCTCACACAATGGTAGGTATTTGCGTATCTAAACATATCCAAACATAGAAAAGGTTCAGTAACAATAGGGTACAAAAGATAAAAAATGGTGCCCCTGTCCAGGGCACTGACCATGCACGGGCGGAGCTCACAGGAGTGGACATTGCCCTGGGCGAGCCCGGGAGTGAGTGTGAGAGTGTGAGGGCCCCGGACACTAACCACCGCATGCTACGGTAGACTTCATGAACACCGTGCACTACGCTACCGTGAATTTATTTAAAAACGGAAATAACTAATGAGGTTACCGTGGCTATGATGTCACAGGCAATTGGGTTTTTTCAGCTCTCTCATCTTAGGGAGCCATCACGACACACGTGGTTCATTGCTGACCACAGTGTCCTCATGCAGTGGGTGTCTATATTAGGAAATACCCACATTCTTCTTTAAAAAGAAAGTGCAGCTGAGGGTGAGCACCCAGCCCTCTAGTAACATCAGCATCTTGGAGACCCTCCTCTGCCACAGTTAGAGGCGGCTGCCCGAATCCCCACATCCCGCCCCTCAGCTCTATCCCTTCTACAGTAACACGGCTAGAAGGGGGCGGGGGACACTGACCGTGACAATGTCCAGCACTTCATTCTTGCTGATGGCCCCGTTGCCGTCCACGTCGTAGAGGGAGAAGGCCCACTCCAGCTTCTGGTTGGGCTTGCCCGCGGTGGTCATGTGCAGGGCGATGACGTACTCCTTGAAGTCCAGGGTGCCATCGCTGTTGGCATCGAAGCTTCGGAACACATGCTGGGCGTAGGCCTTGGGGTCGGCGTCCGGGAAGAACTTGGCGTAGATGCTCTGGAACTCCTGCTGGGTGATGCGGCCGCTGGGGCACTCCTTCCGGAAGGACTGGTACCAGGCGCACAGCTCCTCCTCCGTGAACTTGGTGTTCAGCTGCAGCTCCTCCAGGATCTCCTTGGACAGGGCCCCGCTTTTGCTGTTCCCCATGGGTGAGAGAGAGTGGGCAGCGGCCGGGCAGTTGCTGGGTGAGACGTGTGTGGTCCCCTGGCTGCCGGGGCTCAGCGCTGGTGTGAGATGGCGACTGAGACGCTGGCAGATTAGGAGGATTTGTGACCAGCTCTTCCCAGTTCTTGGAGAGAGGAGGGGCTGGGGAACTTGGTTCTGGGGGGAGCACCCAGAACCCTCTTGAGATTAAAATAAAGAGCCGAGGGCAGGTGAGCAACTAACTCATCTCGGCCTCCTGGGAGGATGTCGAGGTGGGAATCTTCAGAGCCAGAGCCTCGCAGTCTATCCATTCAAGGGTGACCATGCTCTCCGCATGTCCAACTCTGAGTGTCCCGGGGCAGGGCTGGCAGCTTGCTTGCATTGGAGTGCAGTGCTTAGGAGCACAGGCTCTGTAGTTCAAACCCCGGGTGGGCCATTTAACTAGCTGTGTGGCCCCAGGCGCGTGTATTAACCATCCCCCCCGCCCCCCCCGCCCAGTTGCTCTTTTCCTTATCCTTTGCCTCAGTCACATCCCTGCTAAAATGTCACCTTCTCAGCAAGGCCCATACTGGCCACTCTGTTTCTAAGACAGCACCACCAAACAGTGCCCTCACCAGAAAGAAAGCTCTGTGGACGAAGGGACTTTGTGTTGTTCCGGGCTCAGCTCCATTGCCAAAACCAGTGCCTGGCAGGTTTGGGCCCTTGGGAGATATTTCTGAAATGAATGGGCATACTTCTGTGTCATTATTATGGTGAGGCTGAAATGAGCTAATGAGTGCAACACACTTGGTATAGAACCTGGCACACAGTGGACCACATGTGTTAGATTTCAGCATGGGTCAATAATAGGGATTAATAAAAGATAAACTGCCAGCTGGGCTCAGTGGCTCAGGCCTGTAATCCCAGCCCTCTGGGAGACCAAGATTGCTTGAGCTCAGGAGTTCGAGACCAGCTTGAGCAAGAGTGAGATCCTCCCCCCAGCCCCTTGTCTCTACTAAAAATAGGAAAATTAACTGAGCATTGCGGTGGGAGCCTGTAGTTCCAGCTACTTGGAAGGCTGAGGCAGGAGGATCAGTTGAGCCCAGGAGTTTGAGGTTGCTGTGAGCTGTGATGCCACAGCACTCTACCCAGGGCAACTGAGTGAGACTCTGCCCCCCCTAAAAAAGATAAGTAGGTGGACTGAGTGAGGCAGGTGGGCAGGGATGGCAGGGAGCAGTGAGGCCTGTGCCTCACACAGAAGGGGCCACCGGGGAATGCCATCTTACAAGATCGTGAGAAAATTTTTAAAAATTTTTATTAACAAAGAGAAATCCAGAAATCAGCATTTTAGATGCAATTGCCACACTTTTAACCTTTCATTTATTCATTCGTTCATTTCATTAATGAATTAATTAATTCAGAATTAAAAACCACAGTGTGGGCCACACATGAAATGTCCTCAGCTCAGCATGAGCCCACGGGCTGTTCCTTTGCAGCTGAGCTGGGTGCAGGCAGGGAGGCAATGACTCGCCTTGGCTGAGTGAGTGAGTGGATGAAGGGATGGTGGCCGGAGATAGGGAACTGTGCAAAGGAAGGCTCTGCGTCCCTGCAGTCAGCCGTGGTAGCAGGACAGAGGACAGGGAAGCACCTCGTGACGCACCCTAGAGATTGTGCGGCTCACCTGAATTCTCATCACGAGAGGGAAGGTGGCCAGGGCTCTTTGCTTAGTCGAACACAGTGCCGGAGGACAGCACACCGGACCCGGCATTGCCACCGTGGATGGAGAACTGTTTCTCTTCGTCCCAGGATGGGAATTAGGAGAAATAAACCCCACGGTCTCCCGGCCACTAAGCCAGGGGGTTTCCCCTGTTTCCTAACAGGCTAGTAGTGGGAGAAGGGGAACCCCTGCTGGGAGGAAGCCACCTGACCTTGCTCAAGGAGGACTGGGAAGTTTGGGCCGAGGCACTGACCCACCCCTCCTGGTCGTCCTGCCCGCCGCAGTTCGGGTGCTTCTCGGGAACCTTGATGTGGGGGGGTGTGTGCAAATTTTCTAATGTTTTCCATCGGTTTGTGAGCATGTTATTTCTTAACAGGAATCCTTTCTCTTCTTCTAGACTTTCATTCTCTGGCAGCAGTCTAGAAACAGGCCAGGCGCCAAACACAAAAAACAAACCAACAAACAAATGGGGCGGCCCAGGCCACACGCTGGAATCACATCCTCTGTGGGGCCTCTTGCAGCCTGGCCCCTGGGGGTTGGAAGGAGAGTGAGGCCAGAGGCTGTGGCCCCTTGCTCTGAGCCACCCACGGGAGGTGACTAAAGTGCCTCTCGGGTGCCAGGCCTGTCCACATGAAGCCTGCAGGTGAAGCAGGGCTGATGCTACTACAGGGCAGAAACGGAGGTTCCGAAGGCACATCGCCAGCACTTGCTAAATGGCAGGCGGGAAAGCCTGGGGCTGGCAGGCTCTCAGTCCAGGGCACCCTCCCTACATTACAGCTCCCTCCTTTCTCAAGGAGCACCACGCAGGAGGGCTGAACCTCCACTTGTTAGGCGAGGAGCTGGGGTTGCCGGGACGCCGGGAGACAGAAGGCGGCCAGCACCCAGCGCCTGTTGGTCTGTTCCGTCCTTTTCAGGGGCGAGGAGGAAGAGCTGGACCCCGTTCAGGAGCAGTGGGGTGCAGTCCACATTCTTCAGGTTGCTGTGCCAGGAGGGGCCCCCGCAGAGGGGACCACAGGCAGCTGTGTTGATGCTGCAGAGAGGGAGGGGTCATGACCTGGAGATTTGTTTGAAAACCTGCATAAACATCTTCTATCAGAGGGAGAGCTTATGCTCCTTAGCCAAACAAGTTGCTGGGGATGATGTATTGTGAGTGGATTTGTTAAGTCTGAACTGGGGACATAGACTCTCCTGAACCCCAAAGACTGCTGTGGGGGCAAGGTGCCATCTCCAGGCAGAGACTCTTCATTTGCTCATATAAGCTGTTAGACCCCACACTTCCCCAGGCTTCTACCTCCCCAGCATGTGCTAAAGGGCCTGGATGGAGCTAGCACCAGCAGAGAAGTCAGCACAGAGGGGGAAAGGGGAATGACAAAGGGGAAGAAGCCTCTTCCCACGTCCATCCTGCTCACAGAACACGGCGATCCATCCTTTGAGTGGCTCAGACCAAAATCCTTGGCATCATCCGCAGCCCTTGTCTTGGTCATGCCCTACCCCAATCTCTCAAGAAATCTCAGCTCTACCTTCAAAGTGGGTCTGGAACCTGGCCATGCTCCTCACCTCCATCACACCCGTCCCTGCAGGCAGGGTCACCTCTGCCTCCTAACAGATCTCCCGGCTTCTGCTCTGCGTCCTTACAGATGTGAAGAGAACCCCATAGCCATGATGTCAGGCCTTGCACGATGGTGTGAACTTCCTCCACAGTCAAAGCCAAGGGTTTACCTGCTCTGTCTTCCCTGCTCCCACTGCTCCAGCCGCACTGGCAGACACCCGGGCATCCTCTCTGCCTGGAACACTTCCCCCCAGTGACCTGCCAGCCCCCTCCCTTGTCTTTTATCAAATGCCACCTTCTCGACAAGGCCACTTCAATGACCCTGTTTAATATTGCATTTTACCTGCCCTCACCCTGCCCTGTTTTTCTTTTTCTGTAATACTTATGAAGTCTGACAATTAAGTTCATGACCTCATCCTAGAAAAAGTGCTACATACTTCCTTGCTGAGTATCACCGTGCTCACCTTCGAAGTGTTCACCCTGGGAAGCTGTGCACCAATGCCAGTGCCTAGTCTACCCTTCAAAGCAATTTTGAGACTGTTTTTCTGGAATGACCATCAGAGGTGTCATTGCATGAGGTCTGACAATTAAGTTTGCGAACTTTTCACCGGGCACTTAGGTTGGCAGAACGGTACAAACAACTCAGTGATGTTGCATAACCTTGGTGCCTCGGTATCTCACAGCTGTCTGCACGTTGACACGTGTCGGGGTCTTGCTGAGTTCCAAAATTGCTTTGAAGGGTGAACTAGGCGCTGGCATTGGTGCACAGCTTCCCCAGGGCAGTACCTTAAAGGTGACCCTAGTGATACCCAACAAGGAGGTGTGAGGACTTTTTCTAGGATGAGGTCGTGAACTTAACTGTCAGACCTCCGTTACACCTTCCACACTCACACAGCATGACGCAGTTACTGGATTTACTGTTTTGTCTGTCTCTTCCAGCTGGATTGTAAGCTCCCTGAGAGCAGGGCTCTCGGCTTCATTCACAGATGTGCTAAATGTAACACGCTCAGACATTACTGAATGAATGGATGGGAAAAGTAATAAGAGCCAGCAGCCCCGGAGGCAGAAGGGAGGCAGAGAGAGGGCTGGAACCCACAGAATTGGGCAGTCACTAAGAGGAGGGCCAGCCGCATGTATCCACCGGGGCACCAATGTCCAGGTACCCTATTGCCCCTCTGTGAAGTCATCAGGAATAAAACTGCCACCAATCCTGCGAGCCCAGGAGGAATGCTGAGACCAGTCATACAATGAAGAATGTGGCAGTCCTCCAGGAAGGAGGGTTGCCCAGCGGGACCCAGTGTCTCTGGACAGTTTATTTAACATGGGATGAATCTAAGCATCTCAAGTGTACACACAGAGACAAAGAAAAAAACGAGATAGGATTTAGCTTCCTGAAAACTCTTTATAATAGTGCAGGACAGTTATATATAGCAAACGCCTTCAAAATTTAAACTCTTTAAACACTTAATTCTTCAGCATTAATACACACAAATGCTATTATGGGGTGGGGAGGGGCGGGTTACAGCCTCCATCAGGATCGGCATTTTGACAGTGTTATTTATAAATTATATTACATCGATTTTATTTATGGATCTAGGCAGCCAAGGGATGGAAGGATATACAATGTGAGGTAAACACATTCATACCGGGGTGAGGAATGCTGGCAGGAGACACAGCTTTTTAACATTAAAAATGTATAAAGTATTTAGCAAAAAGTTACAGAAAACAGACCAAACAAGCAAGTTTATTTTGTTAGAAAATTCCACTCTCATAGGGTTTGCTGATGTGCTCTGTCTAGGAAGGGGGAGCCTCCGATCATCTCCTTCCTAAGGGAGGGGAAGAGACGCTGATTTGGGGTCCTTGTCACCAAGGACAGCTGGTGCACCTTTGAGTGCCTGTCCCTGGGTCCACGTGGCTGCCTGGAACCCACAACCCCTGAGAGCCAGTCTCCTGCAGGTGATGCTGGAAGGGAAGCGACCCCGCTGGACAGATGAATGTACAGTAGTCCCAACAGGGGAGGTGACAAAGGGGGCCACAGAGTAGGGCCAGTCCTGTGCTCTTCCCTTGGTCTCCATGTCACACTGTTCCCGAGAATGCACCCACATGCCTTGACCTTTCCCGTTCCACCCATGAGGAACTTCCCTCAAACGCAAAGGAACCGTGTCCTGAACGCTGCACGGGGCTCTCCAAAGATCATCACCCCAACCCCACCCCATCCCCAGAGTCGTCAGAAAGGGAGCGCTCGCTTTTGTCCTCTGTCTTACTCTTACTCTGACCCATGGCATCAGGAGTTGGTCCCGGACCTCAGCAAATCCCTACCATGAATCACACTTCTGCGGGGGGAGAGACGGAGAGTCCCACCCTGGAAAGATCCAACCCTAAGAGACTCACCACGGAGTCTCAGCTCCCCTCCAGGGACCCTGTGGGCTCAGGCTTCCCGGCCCTCATCATCATCTGGCCTGGACCCAGAAACATCTCTGGTTCTCCTGGAGAGGGCACACCTTTCACAGAGCAGGGTGTGAACAAGACACAGATTGGAGCAATATTTACTGTGGGGTCACACCCATAGCCTGGCCTGTCCTGGGTTTGGCCCTAGCTCTGCCACCACCCAGTGGGGTGCAGGCACAGGCCAGGCTATGACCACCAGCCGAGCCAGGCTCCAGCAATGACAAGGACCCAGTGGGAGGTGGCTCTGTCTTCATACCCGTCCTGGCTCCTGGGAAGGAGCAGTCAGGACATAATACCAAAGATCAGTGGACGAGACCCAAGAGGTAATGACTTATGCTTTCTTTGGGGGTCCTAGGAAGAATACCTCTTTCTTAATAGCTCAGAGAACTCTTAATTTTAGCTCCATTTGAATCTAAATGGAGAAGTGCCAAGGCATCTCTTGACCAAGAATTTTAGGCAACTCTATGTACAGCTGTGCAGAGGAGGCCCAGATCAGGTGTGACCCCTGGTAAAGGGGATAAAACCAGACATGAGAAGGGGAGGAGCTACGTGCGGTCACTGCAGGCCTGAGACCCCACCTAGAACACACACCTCAGTTTGCAGATGAAGCAACAGACCCAAGACAGGCTGAGTCCCGGTGCTGGCCCCGACTTCTCATCCACACCACTTCACTACTTCCACCTGCCTTTCACGGCCCCTGAGGCTCCATAAATACCCAGAACCACTCGGTTTGAGGTGCAGGTCCCCAAAGGGAGGGCATCTGCCAACGGAGATGCAGGCTTCGGGTTGCAGCAGAAGTGAGCAGCAACCGAGTCCCTGCCTGCCCCGTCCCTGCCCCTCCCTGGCTGTCTTCTGTGCTGTCAGAAACCTAACAGGAGGCAAAAAGGCCAGTGTGAGGCCCAAGAACCACCTGTGGGCACAGCTGGCACTTGGAGAAGGAGCAAGCTGGAGGTGGTCGTGCAAACAAGTTGAAGACACCCCCACCCCTGGGCTGGAGGCCAGGGACTTCCAGGGCAAACTACTCATGTTAAAAATGAGGAAGCAGAGGGATACTCCCATGCAACAAGACTCCCCAGCATTGACAAGGGACAGACTGCAGACACACACGATGTCACGAGTGACTCAAAAGCATTAAGCTGAGTAGAAAAAGGCAGACTCAAAAGGCTATACCAGAGTGACTCTGCTCATATGCTATTCTAGAAAAGGCAAAACTATAGGGTCCACAAATCAATCAGGACTGGTGGGTTTGGGGGGGAAGTACTATGTTGATCTTGGTGGCAGCTACATGACTATGCATTGGCCAAAATTCACAGAACTGCGTATCTCTAGGAGTTTTACTGTATGTCAGTCGTACCTCAAAAAGTCTGGGGACGAGGTGGCAGTGGTGAGCCTTGCAGAGGCAGGAGGGATTATGGGAGTAAGATGATGTCCAGGCCGCTGATGTGTCCCCCACTTAACATTTATGAAGTGCTTTCCTCCCCCCACATAATAACGAGCAGGTCTCTGGTCTCCTGCTTAAACTCTCCTTGTCAAGGCTACTCCCAAACTGGAAGTAAATTCACCTACACAAGCCAAAGTCTTTGATGTCCTCTGAATTTTATGGCTTGTATTTTCAAGAAGGGACTTTCGCTCAGCCAAGACTTTCGTGCACGCATCCACTAATCTAGTAATTGATTGGTTTTCACAAAGGGTCTAGAAACAAACCCCTGGTTTGTGAATTAGCACACGTTTGTTCAGCCATTAATCAGCCCTAACAGGCAGAGAAGGGCCTCCCGCTGCTGAGTCTCCTTGGTCAACAGGACACTGAGTGGAGGGAGGACAGAGGCCCAAAGTCCCGTTGACAGAGGGCTGCTGCCCACGTGACTGACCCGGCCTATGCACTGCAGAACTCATCTAAAGCACGAGAAAAAGTAGGCGACAAGTGGCTCTTCCTGATGGTTGTTTTAGCACCCAACTCACTTTCAATGCTATTTGTCTTAAGAGGTTTTTTTTTTTTTTTTTAATCAGGCTTTCACAAATAAAGCTCATGCATTAGCCTCTCCCAGGTGGGGGCAGGTAGAAGGGACAGACTTGTTCTCAGAACGAGTACAATGTTCTCAAGAATGGCCCAGACTGGCCCACTCTGAATGAAGGCAACCAAATCCTCTCCTAACCTAAGCACCAAGATATAAACAAAAGCAAAATAACCACCCTCCCCAGATAGTGTGCTTGCTCCTCCAAAGTGCACTTTTTGATTTTCTCAACTTCATCTTGATTTCATGGGATGGGCTCAGGGGAGACTGTTAACAGGAACAAGGGTTCCAACCCTGCTCGTAATTCACTGTGTCATTTCAGGGCACTCGCTGACTATCCTTGGCCTTCACCCTTCCTATGTGAATGGTGAGGACAGTTATTTACAATAAATAACTCTGAAAATGGAGTTGGATGTGGGCTGTGCAGAACTGGTGATGAGGTGATTAAAATCTTTTTGGTGTTTCCCCGTTCCAACCACTAGGTAAATGCCTCATGGAGGAAATTTATAAAGGGTCCCAGCGGGTTAAATGTGGAAAGGGTGCAATGTTCTTCTTCTCTAGAAGTAGCTAAACATCCCCCCTGGAGGACAGAAGGGATGGGGCTGGGGGGACCTGTCTGATTCACAACAACTCTGCCTCTCAGTACAATGCCTGGCTCATCTGAACAAATGAGTGAGTGAACGCAGATCAACCAGCACCACAGACAGCACTGCTGAGAACGGGAGTTCTGTGGAGAGTAGCTGTCTGTGAATGTCGAGGTCACAGACTGCAAGGCCCTTGGGGGATAGACAAGTCTACACAAAACAAGAGGGCATGGGCTTCTCTGGGGACAGGGCCAGAGCTTGAACTCAGATTAGATTTTAGCACACTGCTTGGCCTTAAATGCTTGATGAATGAATAACGGAAGAATACAAGAAAAGAAGTATGTGAAGAGGCTGAAGAGGAGGAGGAGAGGGGATGAGAGGGAAAGAATGGCCTCAGGAAATGGACTGGCTCAGACTGGGTCAACTTGGGCTACCACAAGAGGCAAGAGAGCTCCCCACCCCACGGCCCGGCAGAGCCCTCTGGCATCCTCAGACTGGAATGAAGACACAAAGTGAGCGAGCCGTACTGCACTCAGGGATCTGTGTTCCTAACAAGGCTATCAACTTTGCGTGTTGAAAATCACCCACAGCCTGTTTACTAATCCACAAGGCAATTACCACTAGCACCCGGTTTTAATAAAGCAACCAAGAAATAATATTCTAAAATTGGTAGCTGGTGTCACGGCCCGACCCCACATCCAGAGGGAGTGGTTCTCCAGCCACAGACAGATCCCACCGGGGGCCCTGATGCTGGTGAAGGCCACCACACTGGCCTTTTTGGTTGGGAAGTTTCAGTAAGAGAAAAGTGACAAAGTTCAGTTTGTTTAGTACATCTTTCTAACATCAAGTCTAAGAAAGCAATCCTGACTCAGGAAAGAAGTGCCCAAAGATCCAAGATTAAGAAGTCACCGGTTATGGTAAACCCGAAAGGAAGGCCAGTGAGTTGTGCTTCGAGAATTCTTCCCTTATAGGAGATGGTGGGGGGGTCAAGTCCACAGTAATGGGAAAGACCAGAGATGGACTCCCAGGCAGTGGGATCTGGCTGCTACTGTCCGTGGCTTGCTCTTCTCCCAGCCCCTCTGAACAGACATGATGGAGACCCTGTCTGCCACGGTACCGGGAGGGGGAGAGTGAGGAGCTGGATCCAATGCCGAAAGCTTCCCAAGTCACACTTGAACTAGGCTTTTCCGAGAATCAGGAGATGGAAAGAGGGGAAGGTGGTGTTGGTACCAAGTGAGGGCTTGTGCAGGGTGCTGGAATGTGCTGAAGGAGCTGGACCTACTGAGCCACGAAAGAGTCGGCAAAGCCTGTCCAGGGCCCACCTGTGAGTCCACAAAGCTTTGCCCTGACCTATCCCCCATATGGGACTGATCTGGCCCCATTAAGAGCCCTTGGTAGGCGGCCTGGCAGAGCAGACCCCCGCTGGCCTCTAAGACGAACTGGTTCATTTCCATCCCTGAAGCCTTGGGACAAGGTACATGGGGTCTTGATAGCTGAGAACTTCAGGCAGCTTCCTCTAATGATACTGAGAAAGGGTGGCAGGGAGGGGTGGGGGGCTTCCCTGGGAAAGCAGCGGAGGGTGGGTTGGGATTTCCAGAGACTTTACAGATGAGGCCTGATCTGATAGGAGACATGACTCAACGTTCCAACTTGGGGCTGATTTGCCGAATGAGGTAGTTCCATCCTGACCTCTCCAGGCAGGGCTGGTCTGGGAAGACAGGAGCTAGGCCTTCCTCCCAAGACCCCTGGTGACGGGATGTGGATGAGCAAAGCCAGGTGTGGCTCCCAGGATGAATGGGGCAGATAAGGAGGGAGGGCTGCAAAGGACTCTGGGTGCGACCGCAAGCGGACCAGTGCCTTCCTGACGCGTGGCATGGAGACGGAGACCTCCCTCCCCTGACCCTGCAAAGCCCTGCAGACAAGGAGCCAGCTGGAGCAAGAGTCTTGGGGCTTCCAGGGACACAGGTATGTGACGGCGACCCCTACAGTTTGTTCTTAGGGTGCAAGCAGAGCATGGGAGATGGGGGGCTTCGGCCTCAGAGACAAGGGAGGGCTATGGGTCCGTCTTCTTGCCCAGGGAATGTTGGGGACCCCCCACCTCCAGCTAGGCCGTCAAGGTTGCCTTTCTGGTATCACCAGCTCTTTCCCCTCGCCTCAGTGGCCCAGGAGAGTGGGTGGGGGACAGCTCCACTAAGCAGCAGGCCCCACGGCGGGAGCTGCCACCTCCTCTCTGTGGGACCCCCAGCCCCTCTTCTGGGCAGGACCCCCCAGGGCCACCGGGCACATCTAGATCTCCATGTCCACGGGGCGGATGTTGCCCGTTTTGTGCTCCCTGACCCACAGCTCCCTGTCTTTGGCTGGGTCCACTTTTCGAAGCAGTTGGTCCACAGGCTCGACTGTCTGCAGAGGACAGAGAAGAGGATACATTGTCTGACAAGCTTGTCTCAAGAGGTCACCCATGGGCTAAAGCACCTGCCCACTGCCCACATTCACACGCCATAGTGCCAGGCGCGGTCCCCGGCCCGTGCTGCCCAGGGGCCCTGCTGCGAGCAGACTCACGCTTTGGTTGAACATGTCTGTCTCGTGCCGCAGCTGGGTGTACTGGCACAGATGCTGCCGGATCGTCTCCACTCGCTCCACCTCCAGCCGTTCCAGCTCCTGCCAAGGAAGGAAAGGACAGAGACCTCTGAGCCTGGTCCCTCCACTTGGGGATCTTCCCAGCAAGCAGACCCTAGACCACCCTGCACATAAAACACAAGTCACTGGCTGCATCTGTACTAAGTCCCATCTGATTCTTGGGGGTCTGGCAAGGAACCTGCCTGGTATCTGGGGTGAGGGTGAGGCTGGTGACAGCAGAGCTGCAGCTTTATTTCCCGAAAGCATGCTCTTCTAGGCAGCGCACTGAGGGCTCTCTACATGTGCTATTCAAGTGTCTTCATTATAGTTTCAAAAGATAGGTTCTGCTGTTATACCCCTTCTATAAGCAAAGGTACTGATGCCTAGAGAGGTGATGGCAATTGTCCAAAGCATCACGGAGTTATGGAAAGGGTGGGATTTAAACCAGGGTCTGCTGGGGTCTTACTCATCACTTTGCAACAATTCGGCCCTGACCCTGTACCCTGATGGGGTAAACACGGGGACGCCAGGCAGCCCCTGATACAGCGGGAGGGGGCAGAGGCCAGGCCAGGGGAGACAGAGAGGGCTGGGGGTGGGGCAGCCATTGTCAAAGGGAAGAGTGAAAGGGCTTGTCCTTTGGTGTCTAGACGGCTCCTTGTCTTTGGAATTTAGGGGATCAGGCTATTACTCTGTGCACAACTAGGTCACCCCCAGGTGATTAACCGGAAAGGGAGGTAAAGCGGGGGGCTTAATTAGGAGATTAACCAGGAGGAAAACGAGGTCACTGTGTCTGGTGGGGGCCTCTAATCTGCTCTGGGGGGCTGACGTCTGGGCCGGCCGTCTTCCGACACTGGGAGATTCCACATAGCACCTGCT
The DNA here is from genome assembly GCA_963574655.1 of Perodicticus potto. Classification (NCBI taxonomy): domain Eukaryota; kingdom Metazoa; phylum Chordata; class Mammalia; order Primates; family Lorisidae; genus Perodicticus; species Perodicticus potto. The sequence continues at coordinate 19,274 of CAUYRH010050685.1, read as the reverse complement.
GTATCCCATCTGTCCAACAGCCCAAACACCAGCCCCACGACACTGTCCCACTCAGGCGGGTGCTGACTAACAAGCAGATGAAGCCCCGTTCCAGGAAACACTCAGGAGGGCATCACGGGCTGTGTGGTCCGGCCCCCACACCCTTGGTCAGAGGCCTCCCTGCGCCCCACCTCCCCATAGCTCCCCGACCCTGTTCACACAACTTGCAAAGATCTTGCAAGGATCTGCAACTCCTCTGTGTGGGGTGGGGGTCCTTCTTCCTATAGCTCAGCTATTTGTCTTCAGGGCCACCGTCTACTCAGTTGGGGGGATGTCTTCAGTTGGTCCTGACCTCTCAGGGGATAGCCCAAAAAGAATATAGCTAGATCCAACCCTTGCCCATGTTTGCACAGCTAGGAAGTGTACGGCAGGGGTTTGAACCCACCTAGACTGGACAGATTGAGGTCTTGACCCCAACACTGAATGGATCTAATGACCCCCAGAGGCCTGCCACCACCTGCTGGGGCTTCCTACGTACCAGGCCCTGTACCGTCATGCCCACCGTCCCTGGTCACTTACCAGTGTGGTGGTCACCATCTCCTCAAACCACTTGGACTGGGCCTGATTGTAGAGGTCCACACAGCGCATGAGGTCATCTCCTGGGAAAGGACGGCAGTTACCATCACACTCCACCCCGTCCTCACCATGGCTGTCCCTCCCCACTTGTGCCCCATGGCCATTCCCTCTTCTCTCCCTGGGGTCATGGTGGCCACTGGAAAGTTTGGGGTGGTAGTAGGAAGAAGGGAAAAGCAGAGCGAAGGGAAGGAGGGAGGGAGGGAGGAAGGCAGGCCGGCCAGCAAAGCAAAAGACCGGCTTCAAGGTGTCCACCTGAACTTGACCCTGGATACTAATAATACAGGATGGGAATTCTTACTGTGTGTGTGGGTGTGGGTGTATTCCTGGGATCCCCAATCCTATCATGAGCCCAAGAAACTCTTCCTTCTGTAAAGATGACTGTTTTATTTTACATTGGTGAGTCCAGATTGGCTAAAACATGTGTCACAAGCAATTTAGTACGGATAAGACTTCAGGAAGAGAAATTTGCAAGGCACGTCTGTGTGTTTGCACATTTGTATTCACACAACAGGATGTCACTCTGAAACACAAAATAATGTGTCTGATGGCTTACAGCCCATTCATCTTTGCCATCACAGTGTAAAACACGGAGAGCAGTTATCTTCAGAAACAGAGAGGGTGAGTGGGCAGGAATTATTGTTTTATAGAGACAGATCTAAGGAAAACATAACTATTAAATCCTATGTCTAGCATATTTTTCTGTTATCAGTGGTATGTTACATTTTATAATCCGAAAGGAAACAAACGGCAATGTAACTGCAAACATTCCTAAGTGTCCTGGCACCTGGGAACCTTGGTACACAACACGGCCTGTGGACCAGTAGTACTGGTTCCCCTGGGTGCTGGAAAGTGCAAAAACCCACCCCAGATGTACCCAAGACCCACAGAATCAGGAACTGTGTTTTCCCAAGACACTCTGTTGATGGGCACGATATCAGGGCTGGAGAAGCACCACTCTGGGGTGTGGCTCCACCTAATTGTGGCTTCCCGATCTTCACAGGGCCCCAGCAAGAGGAAAGCATCATGATCTTTGCTCATGATGGGAAAAGCTCACGAGCCCATAAGTCAAAGCTAACTGACTTATAAGTCTACAGCACGTTCTAGCAGCTCCGGAAGTTGAATTCTAGAGTGGAATCTAGTAATTCGAGTAGATACAAAATTACTCTATAACATCATTGGTGCTCATGTGTATTCTGATCGGAAAGTGAAAAAAAGAATGGGGAGAAATATGTGCACAGACCCAAGTTCTAGCTCAGTATACCTGCTCCCTCATCCCTGTGAGCCACAACACTAGCTGCACCACACACAGGGATGTGAGGCTGCATTGCCATGAGTGCTGGGCCTTGTTGTCCAAACAAGGGATTTATTCATTTTGTTCTTGGTCCGAGGCCAGTGATCCCAAGAGGCCCTGAATTGGAGTGGAGAACCTGGATCCTGCCCTGCAAACGCATTTCCACCAAGAACACACACCTGACGGAGGGTGAAGTCAGCATGTTGCCCTATAAACTCGTAAGTGCAAGTCTCAGATCCCTATTTGTCAATCCCAACTTCCAGAACATGCTTCAGGAACTTCCACAGCACCAGGAAACAGAGCAGGCAAAGATGGAGTGTCTCCTCTCCATGAAGCCCATGGGTTTGAAATGGGACCCTTTTGAATAGCACCAGCTAAGAATATGGATTCTGGGACCAGAATGTGTGAGGTGCCATTCTAACTCCACTATTTATTTATTAGCTATGTGATCTTGGACAAGTCATTTCACCTGCCTGTGCCTTAGTTTCTCCACCTGTAAAATAATGGCTAGTGATTGTGCCATCACATAATCATAAAAAATGCAGATGCTGATATACGTAAAGTGCTTAGAACAGGGACTGGTGCAGAGAACAAAGTATCAATGTATGCTGTGGTGACAATGACGATGAACTGAAGGAAAACCTCCGAGGATCCAGATGCCCTTCCTTCCAGAAGCCTTGAAAAGGTAAGTTAGAGGGAGGAAAGGGAACAGGGAGAAAGAACAGCTGGCATTTTTCTGAGTAATAGGTCGCCCAGCAAAATGTTAACAAGCAGAGTCTTTGGACAAGAGGAGACTGGATTCTTGCTTTGCCACCGTGGGCCTAAGGAGAGTTTCTCATCCTCCCTGCCGTCAGTCTCCTCACTGGTAAAAGGATAAAAACACCTCTATTTACAGGAGACTGTGCAGATCAAAAATGACAACATTCTAAGTCTAAGGCATGTAGCCTGGTGCCTGGCACACATCAAGGCAAGGTGATATTTACATGTATCGTGGTTGGGTCTAAGGACTAGTCACTTTCATCACAAAATCATTCCAAATTACAGGAGTACGAGACCATATCATCTGATAACAATGCAATAAAACTAGAAAAAAATAGTAAGATTAGAAAACAACAGTAACAAAGTCCTTGCTTGTAAAAAGGTAAAGACGTTCTTTGAAACCACTCTTGGCTTAAAGACGAAATCAACTCCAAATGGCCAAATACCTTGAAAACAGCAGAGAGGAAAGCACCACCAAGAAGAACCTGTGGAATGTGGTCAGAGCACCGATGTAAGGAAAGAAACCCAGGGGGTTAAACAAAAATCTGGCAAAGGGTCAGTCTTTCTAGGATAATCTCAAAACCTAAACTCCACAAGAGAAAAGATTGAGGCCGGACACAGTGGCTCATGCCTGTAATCCTAGCACTCTGGGAGGCCGAGGCAGGTAGATCATCTGAGCTCACAGGTTCAAGACCAGCCTGAGCAAGGGCAAGACCCCGTCTCTAAAAATAGCTGGGCGTTGTGGCAGGTGCCTATGGTCCCAGCTACTTGGGAGGCTGAGCCAAGAGAATTGCTTGAGCCTAAGAGTTTGAAGTTGCTGTGAGCTGTGACACAAGGGCACTCTACCAAGGGTGACAAAGTGAGACTCTGTCTCAAAAAAAAAAGATTGCTGAACAGAAAAATAGCAGAAGGGTTAACTCCTTAATGTATAAAGAGTCCATGGTCAGCCACTCAGCAAGAAAATGCAGACAGGATATGAGTTAATCAGTTCATAGAGAAAAAGTCAAAAATGATTCATGTTTTTGAAATGATCACGGAGAAATGCAAATTAAAAACAAAATCCATTATTTGTGACCAGACTCTAGTGACTTCAAATGTTGAAGTCACATTTGAAGACTGCCAAGCATTTAGGCAAGAGGCATTCATAGTACTGTGCTTTCTGGAAAGTGATTTGGAAATATCCATAAAAATGAATAAAACTCTTTGAGCTGGCATCTACGCTCTTTCTCTATGCAGATCTTGTGCACACACATAAAGATACAGTTCCCAGCATCACTGTTATTGGCAAACACTCTAAAACAATCTCAAAGTCCTAAAAATCGGTCTGGTGTGGTGGCTCACATCTGTAATCCTAGCATTCTAGGAGGCCCCGGTGGGTAGATTGCTAAAGCTCAGGAGTTTGAGACCAGCCTGAGAAACAGGAAGACCCCATCTCTACTAAAAATAGAAAAACTAGCCAGGTGTCCTGGGGCACACTTGTAGTTCCAGCCACTTGGGAGGCTGAGGCAAGAGGACTGTTCAAGTCCAAGAGTTTGAGGTTGCTGTAAGCTATGATGCCACAGTGGGGGCAACAGAGTGAGGCCCTGTCTCAAAATAAATAAGTACACAAATAAATAATTAACAAAAATGAAATATAAGTCCTAAAAATAAATTAAAGGGATGATGAAATAAATTTGGGTAGAATCATACAACTAGATACCAGTCAACCATTAAAGTTTCATAGGCATGAATGGCTGTGTAAATAGATTTATAAGTAATGAAACAGAGATATACTAATTAAAAAGGAAGCTCAGAAGGTAGACTACATGATCTACTTTCAATACATTTAAGTATAAATATTATTTAAAAATTAAAACACTAGGTAGGAAGTGATGGTGATTATTTCTGGTGAATAACATTTTGTATTTTTGTGTGCTGTCTAAAATATTATTCCATGTACCAATGTTATTTTTACAGTGTAACTTAGTTTTAAATAAGTCAATATATTCAACAAATGTAAATATGCTTGTTTCCTCCCTAGGTAATACATGTATTATGCCTTCTACCTATGGATCCAGGAATTTATTATTCCAGAGGCAAGTGGTTTTACACGCAATGTCCTTGCATGTAGGCAAACTCTCCTTCTTTTAGAAATATCTCATCTTCTACCTCCCCCTGTGTATTGGCTAATTTGTACCACTAGGTGGAAGCAGAAACCACCTTACTGGAGGGCTCTCTCCCAGAGATTCTAAAATCTGGTTCTTCAATAAAATGTGGGCCTCTCTCTATCCTGGGGCAGGAGCCCAAACCTAGTGAGTGTCACTTCCTGCGGAGTTGGGGCAGCTTGTGTGGGGTGTGCATTTCCGTGGGCTCTGAGCAGAGATACTGCCCTGAGCTCTCAGCGTAGGGAAGTTTGTCTACCTCCTGGTCTGAGATCCAGGGTTTGGGGCGGGGGTGACATCACTGGGGTGACAATGAGGAGTCCAGCTCCCACCATGGCCTGAAAACAGCCTGGTCTGCTCCCACCCCTGCACCCCAGGGTTATGTCATTGGGATCCCTAGGCAGAGAGGAGAGAAGGTGGTCTGCAGTCTGGCAGAGGAGCCTCCCGTCCCGCCTCTGGCCCTGTCCCCTGTGTCCCAGTGGGCGGGTGCCCTGCACTCACCGGCCTGCGTGGACTTCCTCCGGGCCTTTTTGATGTCCTCCTCTGTCTTGTTGCTCAGCTTGATCTCCAGCTGCTGGGTCTTCATCTCCAGGTCTCTCTGCCGCTCCGTGAGGGCTTTCCGGGCCTGCGGTCCAAAGATAGGACATGGAGACACTGTTCAGAAAGCCCAGGGCTGGGGGCCTCACGGGACACACGGCCGCCCTCCCTTGTCTCTGCACGAGTTCCTCACTTTCTCTGTTTGTGTGGATCATGTCACAGTGGCTTGGAAGGGCCAAGCCTCCAGAGTAGTGCCGCCCAGCCAGTGAGGGGCAATGCAGGGCTGCAACCTGGCAGAGTGGTGCCGCCCAGCCAGCGAGGGGCAATGCCGGGCTGCAACCCAGGTCTTGTGTCTCTGTCCATGACAGCTGGACTCAGCTTCAGTCTATTTCTCTGACAGTGCTTTTGTTGGAGCTTGTCTGTGGTCTGGGGACACAGGCAGTGCTAAACTCTCAGCTTTTCAGGGTTGTAAGTGACCACAAAGGCCAGGTGTGTCACCTCCCGGCGGTACTTTACAGGCTGGCAGCAGGAACTGGCCACTGCGGCCCCCTCACTCCCCACCCTCCATGCCTGCCTTTCCTCCTGGCCGCCTCCAGCAGTCCCACGGCCCTTTGGTGGGGGTAGCTGGCCACGTGCAGAACAGTGCCCATGACGGCACCACCTCCTTCCCTCCAGAGCCTTGAGGTATGACCACCCATGGCTCTGTCCTCTCTCTGAGCAGGACGGGGAGCCACTGGACAACTGGGAATGGGACAATTTAGTCAGGAGAGAATCTACCAAGTGAGGCCCGGACACAGGGACCACATGAGGACCAGCAGCACATCCAGGCTCTGTGTCCACAAAAACATGGGTGTGCCTAGTGTTCTGTATTTATGTTGTTTATATTTAGATTATGTCTATTTAACATTTAAATATACATATTATTTAAAAATTAAAACACTATGTAGGAAGTGATGGTGATTATTTCTGGGGAATAACATTTTGTATTTTTGTGTGCTGACCAAAACATTTTTCCATGTACCAATGTTATTTTTGCAGTGTAACTTAGTTTTAAATAAGTTAATACATTCCACAAATTTAAATATGCCTGTTTCTTCCCTAGGTAATACATATATTATGCCTTCTACTTATGGATCCAAGAATTTATTATTCTAGAGGTAAGACACGTTTTACACGCACACGTCCTTGCATGTAGGCGAACTTTAAATAACACAGTCAACAAATTTAAATATGCCTGTTTCTTATGTATTACCATAATACATAAACAAGTGTATTGCCATGTTTTACACGCACACGTCCTTGCATGGAGGCAGCCCACGCTGCCCCCCCAGGGCAGCTGCAGCCCCTCCTCACTCCGCTGGCCCTCTGGGTGGCCATCTGAGCACCACAGGAAGGCAGCTCCTACCTGCCCTTTGGATGGGTGGGGTCCTCAGGTGAGGGCATGAGGCTCAGCCACCCCACCGCCCCGGCCTGCCCAGGCTGCTCACCTTCTCCACCGCGGCATAGCGGCTGGCGAGCTGCTTGCGGAGGTCGGCGATGTGGTGGTCACACTTCTTCAGGTCTTTCTTGAAGTTCTCACGGAAATTCATCAAGGGCTTCTCCACCTCACTGTGAAGCTGCCGTGGGCAGAGGAGAAGCACACTCAGGACCCGGGGCCCTCACTGCCACCCTGTGGAGTGCGGGGGCTCCCTTTTCCCCTGGCATGTGAGGGTGGGTCTGGGACGGAGATGGGGACAAAAGGTCTCAGTTTGAGCAAGTCACCTTAGCTTACCAGGCCCCAGCCTGCGTATCTACCGGATGAGTGGACAGAGCTTGCCGGACCCCACCTCCGCTAACTTCTTCCTCCTCACAGCCTCCACGGCCACGACTTCTTTTTAATTTAAAATTTTTCTATTGTCTGTATTTACAGTGTACAACCTGACATTTTGCTACGCACACTCTGTAGGCTGTGTGAAGCAGGCTAATCCACACACCCCGGACCTCACGTACCCAGCTGGGCTCCACAGCTCCCTGGAGGGCTTTGCTTGTGTCTCTCTGTCCTTTAACCTTCCGCCCTGGGAGCCCTCTGGGGGCAGACACCTTGTCACCCATCTGTGTCCTGACTCTCTCAGCTCACTGGGCTGGGTGGGGACACAGGCACACTTCCCATCCTCACCAGGGGGGACCAACTGCCCTTGTATTCCAAGGGCCAAAGAGATTTATACTTTGAGAGAGCTTGGTGACATCAGGTTTTCAAGCTTTTTTCTTCTCTTTTATTCTTTCTCTCCTTCCCACCCCACTTCTGTTTTTTTTATAAAGACATTTTCTTAAAACTGTTTTTCTTTTTTTTGGTTGTGAGCACAGGATTTCTTTTCTATGAAAACATATTGATGTATACCTGCTCTGGCCAAGGCTGGGCAGGCATCTCCCCCGACTTAGTCTCAGCACCCCTTACCTTCAGCCTATGCCCCCTGCACTCCACCTTGCCTCCACCCATCCCAGGGGGGCCTCCAGGGAGCACAGCTCAACTACCCGGGACAAGCTTCCAACTCTTGCGATTCTGTGATGGCTCTCTTCCCTCTCCTCACCAGGTTTCGGCTACATTGTCTTTTTATCCTGGGATCACCAGGCTTTAGGTGTTCCTGTGCTAAACAAGCAGTACCCACAGGACTGTGAGCTCCAAGCAGGCAGGGGCCCAGTCTGGCTTGACCACTACCATCCACAGTGTCCTCCCAAAGCCGGTGCAGGGTGGGTGCCCCCCTTCTCTGTTAGATGAAATGACAAAATTCTTCATTGCTGAACCCCTGGGTGACAAAAGGACGGCTTTGCTGTTGGATGATTAACAGAGAACAGGGCATCCCAACACACCCCTCTCCTCCTGGTATTAGTTGTAAATGTGTTTTATTATTTATCTGAACCCCTGGAACTTTCCTTGTGTAGGAAAACATCGCCATCTGGTGGCGGTCTCTGGGATGCTACAGAAAACTCGAGAGCTCATGAGAATAAACAAAACCCTTTCCACCAGCACAGGTCCGGCATTTGCTGCCCAACTCCGCCACCCTGGGACTCTGTGGCCAACACAGTAACCCTGAGGGCTCTTCCTAAGGACCTGGAAAGTGACCATCAGAATTAAATGTGCCCAGGACCAAGCTGGAGGAGTTTTTCAACAGTAAGGTTTTCTGGGCCCCACTGTCAGGTTCTGCGGTCTGAGGAACAGCCCATGAACCTTCTAGGACACCAAAAGTCTTTCCCCGAATTCGAATGACATTCTGGAAATGTAATGTTGCTAGCTGTCAGAAGAGATTCAAGCCCAGAGATGAAGATCTGTGCGTCTTCCACCTCTCTATCGATACTAAGTACTTTTTAAACACATAATTTTCTTTAAAAAAAAAAAAAAAAAGAAGTTAGCTGGTATCTTTTAAGACTTAACTTTAAAGAATCTCTGGGAGTCAGGAGTCCTTCCCGTGTGTCCCTGAGGACTCCCAGGAGGCCTGTTTCCCAATGGCCCGGCCACGGGGGCCACTCACTTTGCCTTCCTGAAACTCTCTGCCTCTTCATCTTTCACCTTCCACATCAGGAGAGAATAAGGGAAATTCCAGGTTGGAAGGAATTTCAGAGACTGTCTAGTCCAGCGCTTTTTAAACAGTGGGTGGCCAAGAGTTGTGAAATCAATTTAAGGCGTCGGGACCAGCTTTTTGGTGAGAATAGACTGGGCTTGAATAGGAAATATCAGACTATGTTTTCAGTAGGAGGAAAAATACTGTTTCATGCAACATTTATTTCAGCTACATGTGAGAGTGCCCATCTGTATGTGGCCAGGTGCAGGTGTGTTCTGAGGGCTGGTGTAAAACGTAGCTGTAGGTCACTGTCAAGAAAGCTTAAAGTTGCTGATCTAGTCTGAATTCTTCCTTCCACACAGGAAGACATGGAACCTGAGAGCCGCTAAAGGACTGGTTTGCCCAAGGTCACAGAGCTTGTTAGTGAAAACAGTGAGATAAAACTCACATCTCCTGACTTCCTTGCCCCCTAAAATCTGTTCTAACTGAACACACAGGATTAGATTTCTTCCCAACAGAAGGCATTTTGCTCTTCTCCCCTCTTCAGCTGGAGCCAGGTATAACCTCCTTTGCATACAGCAACCTGTTTCTTTAGCAACCTGTTGCTATTAGCAATGGTTTGAGCTAGAAGGCTAAAAAAGCCAGAAAAATTGCTGTTAACAAAAATTGCATTTCTTAAAGAGCTTTTAGCCCGGTACAGAACATTCAGAGCAGAATTTCAATAAGCCTTTTGGAGCAGACATTAAAATAGGTTTTCAGCATATGGAGCTATATTATTCATGGCAGACAAATAAATCCTGGGAGCCTCTTTCATCTCAAGGAATTTCCATAAAACCACGAGACTGCTACTATGATTGCCTGGGGCCATCAGTGCTGACCGACAGGCTGGAAGCAGCAGAGGCTGTTGTGAGTGACTGTTCATAAGCCTCTCATCAGCTGAAAGGTGGAATAAGTTTGCCCTGTGTCATGAACACTGGCTTAAAACGCTCTGAGCATTTCATGGTTTGGGACCAGCCTGCACCACCCCGTTGGCTTCCCCCGGGAGGACAGAGTGCCCCTCCAGAGCAAGATTCTGTGTTTGAGATGCCACCAGTCTGTTGATGAGGGTGCCACCGGAAGAAATGTCTGGGAGCAGATCTCTCAGTCCTCTCTGCTTCTTTCATGGCTGAGTCCCCTTGGCTGGGTGACCACAGGCTGTGATTTCATCTCCCTGCCGCTTCTCACTGTGAAATGGACGTTCTACCTTGCACGGTAGTTGTAAAGCTGAGCGATGAGTTATGCCTTGCACATAACCATCAGAATACTTATGGCACCACTGCTGCATCAGAGAGCATGTTACCACCTGTTGAGTCTCCAAACAATTGAGAATCAGGGGTCTAGGATTCCAGGGGATCCAGCAGGTGACCTTTCAGAAGCTCACATCCTTGACTCCCAGACCCACCCCTAAGCACGGTGGCCCTGCTGTGCACCTCGAATCAATGGAAGTTTCTGCCAGGATGGAGAACAGAGCTACTAGGGGCTTTGGCGGGAGAAGGGAGACCTTGGGGGACGCTCCTCATGATCTATGCCTTAAAAGAACACGCTGTTTTACATGCAGCACAGGAAAGAGACCAACTCACGGAGCTCCCTTCCCTGCCAGGGCTTGAAGTAGCAATTTTCTTGTGAAGTGCGTGGTGTAAAGAGGTTAGCGTGGCTTTGTTAGTCGCTGTCTATACATCGGGAGTCTACTCAGTCTTGGGACGCGGACATCCCTTAGGCATGGGGAGTGGTAAGAGCACCATCCCCTCCTCCCACCCAGCTCCTGATGAGGCCCTCTCAGTCTCAGCCGTTCGAGTTGTTCATTCTGCCTTTTGGTGTGCAGGGCACCACCGTGGGCTGATGTCACTCTGTCTTCCAAGAGTGTATGCCATCCAGCACCCCAAAGCAGGGAATTATAATGCACTGGGAACAGCTCTGAAAAAGGCACAGGGCCAGCAAGTGCTGAATGCAGAAGCTCTGGGAAGGAGCAACCGGCTTTGGGGGATGCTACTTCCAAATGATAAAGGAGAGTATAAGCACTTTACCCTTCTCTGTGTGACTGGTGATGGTGAGAGGGCAGAGGAAGGAGAGGGGAGGCCAGGGTCACAGGGATGGTGCCACTTTCCAGGGCTTCCCTTTTTTTTAAAAGGCAAGCATGCTGAATGGTAGCCCCACTAGTCATGCACACTTTAGTGTGAATTACTTCACTGAAACAGTTTATTTTTCACCTAAAAAGTAGCTGAGAGTCAGAGAGGGAATTTGGAGATATGAGCCAAGGAGCAAGGAGGAGGAGTTCATCTGGCAACATGAAGAAATCTTGAGGGAAATAGACCTGAAAAGACTGAGTGGTGGGGAGGAAATAGTCAGAGGGCTCCCCTTAGTCACTATGTTGTAAAACATTTATCAAGTATCCACGATGTGTCAGGCACCATCCTGAGGATGGAGGGTACAGTGAAAATGCCTGTCCTCAAGCAAGTCCTGCTGTGTGTGATTTAGAGCCAAATGAGAGAAGGGTCATTTGCTCATTGTTCTGAAATTCCACAGCAGCAAGTAAAACAAAACCAAATGTCTTTGGTATAGTCTAATATCTCCCAACACAGAGAAGAGCTAGAACACTCCAATCCCATCCTCTGACAGCCTGGCAAAGAGGGAAGTTTTCAACACTCAGGGGTTCACCTGAGGAAGGGGTGCTAGGCCCATCCCCCAAAGGCTCCCAGGAGGTGACTGCTAAATTTTCAAAATTCTTTTGTGCTGGTTGTTAAACACAGCCATTTCATTAAAAACTAAATTAGCTAGGCATGGTGTTGTCCCAGCAACTCGGGGGGGCTGAGGCAGGAGGATAACTTGAGCCCAGGAATTCAAGGCTGCAGTGATCACACCATTGCACTTCAGCTTGGGCTGATAGAACTTGTCACCCCGAGACCCTTTCCCTAAAAAACTAACTAAATAAAATAAATTATATAAACTTACAATTAAATACATTATATTAAAAACAAAGGTAATAAATACTCAGCAGTTCTCTAACTACATTTTACTTCGGTCCACGCCCTGGTAGACACTGGTGGTTGTTTAGACTGTAGTATCTGTTAAGAGTACTTTGTGCTACTGTGCGTCTCTTTCCAGCTCTGTATTCAGTGACTTCATGTTGGTGGCTTGAAATTTACACTAGGGAAGTGGCAAATGCCACAAGCCAGAGAGACCATTGCTAACTATCTCTCGGCACCCACTGTAAGATCACACACACCAGGGAGGTTGCAGGGAGGGGTTACCTTGGCGGAGAACTTGAGGTGAACTTCTGCCTCGTCTGCAAGGCTCTTCTTCACCTGGGCCCATGCTTCTCCCAGGGAGCTGCAATAGGAAAGAAATGGTGAGATTTGGAGCACCCCAGAGAGAGTCACGCCAACCTTAGGTCAGTAGCCACAGCCCTCACAGAGGCTGGATGATGGGGCTCAACCCCATGTCTTGGGGAGGTCGATAACACCTGAGACTTTGGACTTGGATGAGACAAACGCCAGGCACAAAATAGACATGTGCTTCGAGCCTCAGGGCCAGATGAGCCACTGAAGCCAACATCTGAAGCTAAGAGAATAGCTAAGCGGCTGGGGTAATGTCCAGGAGCCCAGAGGCTCACAAGGACCAAGAGAAGTGTAAGAAGCAGGTGGGGTGTGCTCCCAAAGCCTCAACCACTACGAGGGCCTTGACATCTAGCAGATCACTGTCCCCAGGGATTTAGCATCATCCTTCTCTGGCTTGCTGATGAGGGGTGCAGATGTCTGCTAACTAATCAAGGAAAGAAAACAGATCCCTTTCCATGGAGAGGCCCTGTTCAAACAGAAGGTGCCACACAGCCCTGATTACAGGGAAACCCCAGATGTTTGACCTCCATGAGAAGCAAAGCTGGACCATGCGGGTCTAGTGACCTCCTAGGGACAGTCACGGTCTCAGGAGTGTGCATCCTGTCTAGTGCTGAGTCTCCAGCTCTGAGCCATAATGCTGCCCACAGCTTACTAGGGATTGGCCAAGTCCTCTCAGATAAACTTCTCCACTCCACGGAGAGGCTTCAAGTAGAAGAAATCTCCTGAGTCCCTAGGTCTATCAAAGGCAGGCTGGCGCTGCACTCCCCAGGACTAAGAACTCTTTAACTCACTGACCTCCAAACGACACTCCTACCTCCCTGCTCACCACCACTTCAGCCCAGCCAGCAAATCCAGGCTGCACATCCACAGTTCCCTGGATGTCATCAGAAAGCCACCTTCCCCAGAGAATTCATTAAACTCAAGTGGCAAAAGCTGATTAAAAGAAAGCGTGCCGCCAGGCTCCTGGGATTCAAGCAGAGCAGCCAGCGGCCAAGAATTACCCGACGGAACAGCACGGAGCCCTGTGATCACCGTCCAGGCCTGTCTGGTGGCAGTGCTGGCCCAGGCTGAGGCCTGCGTTCGTGGGAAGTAACTGGCTGATTTCATCTCGGAGTCTGCTCTGTTAGCAAAGAAAGTTCCCCTCCAGAGATACCATCTGGGGAGCACACCAGAGGGGCCAGAGTGAGGACCGGGGCAACTATAGACACGCTGTTGGCACTTGTGTTCACACGAAGGCCCTGAGCTCCAAGACACTGCGCTTGGGCACCCAACACCCTTGGGGGCTCCCACCTAGGCTGGAGGTCTGGCAGTGGGGGGGTGGCAGAAACAGCTGTGGTGGTTATATAGATAAGTGGACCAAAACACAGTCACAAAGACGGGGTCGACTGACTTAACAAATGGTACAGAGACAACTGTCCATCCATGGGGGACTGGGGAGAAGGAACCTTGACTCTTTCTCACGCCATACACACAAATTATCTCAAATTAGCTCTAAAGCGCAAGCCAGCACTATATATACAAAGCTTACAGACGCCGCCCTGGGAGCCATTGGGAACTTGATTAAAGAAAGGTGACAGGGTTTCACCCCTACAGCTGAGCAACACACAGCAACCTGCGGGGGGTGCAAACAAGAGGCGCAGAAGCCAAAGGCCCCAGGTGGAGCCTAGAGGTTGTGTAAGCACATCAGTCCTTCTACGGAGCTGTAAGTCCCCTGTCAGCAGAGCACGTGGTGAGTGACTGGCCCAGGGACAGCAGGGTGGCCTTAGAAAGTCATCCCAGACTATAGGGAAGAAAGACAATGCCTTTGGTCCCACTTCTTGTCTGGACGTTCAGTTGGTCCTCTGAGCCAGTCCATCCCCCCAGCATACCGCCACTCCTCCCAATTCACTTCACAATTATAAGAAAGCCACTTAACAGCATGGCACAGTGGGTCACACCTGCAATTCTAGCACTTGGAGAGGCCAAGGCAGTTGGATTTCTTCAGCTCTGGAGTTCCAGACCAACCTGAGCAAGAATGAGACCCTGTCTCTACTAAAAGTAGAAAAATTAGCTGGGTGGTGTGGTGGGCGCCTGTAGTCCAAGCTGCTTGGGAGGCTGAGGCAAGAGGATCACTGGAGCCCAAGAGTTTGAGGGTGCTGTGAGCTATGATGCCACAGCACTCTAGCTTGGGCAATAGAGTAAGACTCAGTCTTAAAATAATAATAATAATAATAATAATAATAATAATAATAATAATAATAAAACCATTTAGAAATCCTCTCATTTGAAGATAATTTTTTTCATCTGACAAGAGGTTAATTTAAAAAACCATGAAATCTGAAATACATTTCTATTCCAACATATAATTTGAAGCATACCAAATCAAATGTTTGTTAGTGTCAAAATTACCAACCAAGAAAACCAAAATTCCATTTCATTTCCACGCAGGAAAGAGAAACTGGAGGCAGAATAAAGAACCTAATTCTGTTTATTTACCAATGTGCACGCGCCTCGTGAAGCCTAATTTGGACACAGCACTCAAATGGCAAAGGCAGCTCAAGTCTCCCTTACTGTGATCTTCTTAGATGGCCCTAAATTTCTAGATATCTAGGCTCCAGCACTGTGCTTTGAGAATTTTCAAAGCAGACCAGATTTAATGCCCAAAACTGGGTGTAAATGCAAAATAGTGTTGCTGCACATTCTGCATAGGGGTGGGGGTGTGTGCACGCCCGGGTGGCCACTGCTTGGATTGTGTGCTTGTGGGTGCTGTGTGTGTGTGCAAGGGTGATGGGTGTGTGTACACATGTCAGTGAGTGCTGTTGATGGGTATATATGAGCATGTGTTGTGTTTATCCCTGTGTTTGTGTGCATGGCGTGGTGTGCAGGCCCGACTCCGGGAGCTTGACTGCTCGGGTTAGGAGCATATGCTGTGCATGTTGGCAGGACACAGTGTCCTTGGCAGCAACCCAGGCCAAGGAGGTGGAAGCTGGAAGACTCAGGAGCAGCTCAGTGGTTGCAGGGCAGAGGGATGCTTAGGAAAGCCCCTTCCCGGGCAGCAAGGGCTACTCCGCTAGACGCTCCCTTCTTGCCCCTCATCTCTGGCCCAGGGCACGGAGCAGAAGAGACCAACTAGTAACCTCCCTCACCTCCATGGAAGAGACGATGGCCTTGCTAGTGTGGCTGGCAGGACAGGCTGAAAACCATTCAAAGGAGGTTGTTTGACTGCATGGTCAGCCCATGTGGAAGGCGTAATCAAAGCCACATTTGGTTGGCAAAATCTCTGTCCCCTGAAGGATTTCAAGCCATGAAGGCAGATTTGGACTTGTTTCCCCTGCAGCTCTCTGACAACCACAACCATTCTATGCCAGAACGTCTTCCGTCCTCGGGGGTTCATTTCCTCTTGTAGGAAGGAATTCAAACAGAGACTTGTGCCGGAGGCAGCTGGGAAGAGACAGAGGGCTTATAGGGGCCCTTTGATGCTAGCCTCCTGAGAGTCTTTATTATTTTTTAAATTGAGATCAGATTCATAGAGCATAAAATTATCCACTTACACGTGAACAATCCTTTTACATGAATGCCTTTAATACACTCACAACATCATGCAACCAGCATCTCTATCTAGTTCCAAACATTTTAATTTCCTTGTTGTGGGCTAAAGGTTTGTCATATGTTATATGCCCCAGTGTGGCTGTATTCGCAGATGGGCCTTTAAGGAAGTAACTAAGGCTAAGTGACATTATAATGGCGAGGCTCTGACCTGATAGAATTAGTGTTCTTCTAAAATAAACATCAGAGAGCTCCTCCTCTCTCTATTTCTGGGCATAAACCAAGGAAAGATCAAGTGAGCTCGCTGTGGGAAGGTGGCAGTCTGCAACCCAGTGGGAGAGTCCTCATCAGATATTAGGACTTTCAATCTCCAGAACCAAGAGAAAATAAATCTCTGTCATTGATGTCAACCAGTCTTTGGTACTTTGTTGTAGCAGCCTGCGAAGACAAATACACACCCTACAAGGAAACCTGGTACCTGTTAAGGGGTCGCACCCTATTCTCCTATTTCCATAACCCCTGGCAGCCAACAACCTGCTTTTTATCTTTATGGGATTTGCCTGTTCTGGACATCTCACATACACTAGGTGACCTTTTGTGTCTGTCTTCTTTTACTTAGCGGAATGTTTCTGAGGTTCACCCACATAGCATGTATCAGTGTCATATTCCTTTTTATGGCTGAATGACAGTCCATTGGAGACCTATTGTTGATACGCCATTGTTGTTTATCCATTCACCCCTCGAGGACATTTTTGATTTTTCCACTTTTGGTCATCGTGAACACTGCTGCTCTGTGTATGTGTATACACTAATTTATTTGAGTCCTTGTGTTCAATTATTTTGGGTATGAACCTAGGAGTGAAACTGCTGGGTAATATGGTAATTCTATGTTTAGTTTTTTGAGAAACTGTTGGACCGTTTTATACTCCCACCAAGTGTACATAAGGGGAAAGACTCTTTCACTCACTAGGAATCCTTCTGTGGCTGGGAGGGTCAGGCTGAGCCTTCCCTCTTCCCCCACCTGGGTCCCATCCACAGAGGTCTAAACAGTCACAGCTGAGGTTGGGAGGGGACCCTGCACTTCAGGTCCCCAGGAAAGGTTCTAAACAAAGAGGCCAGGTACAAAATCTCATCTCCAGTTTTCTCCCAGCCTGCCCAACCTCGAGGCTGCTGCCCAGCTACTAGGATGCAGGCTGGAGGGGTTCTGACAGGCCCCGGCATCTGGCAGGAGGCCCGGGGTCATTAGAGAGAAGACAGGGTGGACGTGTCCTTCCTGAGCATGGACATCTCTGCCGCGAGTCACGGTGCCCATCTTCAGCTACGGAGACCTCCCACACAGAGCAGGCCCAGGCAGGTGCTCCGTGGGAGGTGAAAGGGGCTCCCCCTACTCAGCATCCCCATGTGCACCGCACTCCCATCACTCTTCTCCCAACTCACCCTTCCTCCTGTGCGGCCAAGGAGTTCTGAGAGAGCTTAGCTAAATTCTTCGCATATTCTTCTTCAATCTTTATCCTGCAAAGGAAGAAAACCAGACGCGTCAGCTCTCTGGTGCCAGCCTAGGTCTGCCCCGATACCCTGCACATGTCAGCCACGCAGAGCGACCTGTTATACCTCAAGCTCTGAGAGGGCGTGGCTCTTGTCTGTCTGCCTGATGCACTGTAGGTGCTTAATAAATGTTTGTGGAATAAAAGCATCAACAAAATGGTCTGAATTTCCATCTCCTCATCTGCAAAATGGGATGTTTCCACTTGTCTCCTAGGGCTGGGAAGGCGAGAGCTGTCATTCACACAGCTCCTATGCACAGAAACGTGAGACCCTAAAATGAATGAATCAACTCGTGATGGACCACCAGGGACACCCACTGCTATCCCCTCTCCCTTCCAGCCCCAGAGCTCCCAGATGGCTGCCGCCTCTTGGAAGCAAGAACTCCCTACTGTCTTCCCCTCTCCCATGCCGCTGATTGTCAAGCCCGCTGGGGAAGAGTGGAAACCATTGCCATGGAAACCAGGCAATGCCCAGAGCTGCTGCTCAACTCTCCGTCCCTGGAGAGGAAAGTTGCCGTGAAGGTAGCGTCCAGCAGGCAGGCCCTTACATCGGCAAGGCAACTCTCTGGGGAGGTTCTGTATTACCTCGCACATCCCTGTAAAGTGCGGTGTCAAAGCATATTGCTCACTGCCTAAGCGGTCCTTTGGGCTGTGGTGGGAGAGAGAAGCTGTGCTTGACATAAGCTGTGCTCCGGTCAGGGCCTCAGAGAACCCTTGGTCTGGAACCATCCTTCTGCAGCCAGCGGATGAAGGGTGAAATGATGGAGAGGGGCCAACTGACAAAGTCATAATGAAAGGAACACCCACTGCATGATGTGGAACCAAGAGATTCAGTTTCCCATTCCTCCTTATGCGGCTCTGCCCTCCCCTCTACCTCCAGCTGGCTCCCAGGTCCTCCGAGTCTAATCTGGCTGATACCCCTCGTTGCTTCCTCTCTATTCCCACCAGCCCTCCCCAGGACACGTGGGTTGTCAGCCCTGCCCCTCCTGACTGTGGCCAAGAATGTCTCTAGAAAGTGATGTAACCATGTCACGCTCCTGGTCCCTCAATGCCAGCCACATGTGGCAGGCACAGGAGGTGCATACACCATCTGCCTCCTGGGCCTCATTTCCCAAACCAGGCCTCATTTCCTCACCCCTGCCCCACCTCCCTAAGTCAAGGTCACACAAACCAGCAGGTGTCTGTCTGCCCCTGCACCAGGCCCGATCCCAACTGTGTATCTCAGCTCTTGCCCTCCTGGCTCTGAAAGGACCTCTCTACAAGATGCCAAGGTGGACTGAGAGAAGTGACAGGCATCTACATTTTCTCTGGGGAGGCCACAGTGCCGTGAAAGGGCAGATTCCATTTACTGCTAACAAGACGTTGTTATGGAGTATAAGCCACAAGTATGTTTAAGCTTTGGGTTTTACAGCCACGATTCCATTTACCAGTTTTATACTATTGTTTTCTCGCACCCAAGCTACATAACCTCTCAATGTCCTACCAGTTTAATGGTTCATAAAATAAGGATTTGATTACACAAATTGAAAATAGGCCCCCTAAGGGAAATGGGAGCTTTAAAACACCAAAGCACTATTACTTGATTATTGTTGTTATAATTAAAAAAGAAATATATTTTCTTTTTTTTGAGACAGAGCCTCAAGCTGTCACTCTGGATAGAGTGCCGTGGCATCACAGCTCACAGCAACCTCCAATTCCTGGGCTCAAGCGAGTCTCCTGCCTCCCCTTCCCAAGTAGCTGGGACTATCGGCACTCGCCACAACGCCCGGCCATTTTCTTGGTTGCAGCGTCATTGTTGTTTAGCGGGTCCAGGCTGGATTCGAACCCGCCAGCTCAGGTGTACGTGGCTGGCGCCTTAGCCTGTTGAGCCACAGGCGCCGAGTAGACAGAATTTCTTAAAATGAAAGGTGTAATAGTTGTCAGAGGTTGCCAAAAAAACGCTAATCAGCATT
>CAUYRH010050684.1:0-25833 GCA_963574655.1 Perodicticus potto | reverse complement strand
CAATGTGCTGACTTCATATACAATCTGAAATATTTTCATTGAACTATTTAACATAGCCTTCATGGCCTTTTAATCACTATATGAAGACATTTATATTCTGCATTTAGTAATTTTCACTTGTACCCTTCTAAGATTCACCGTTAAGTGTGATCACACCAATCACCCTCCCTCCATCCATCTTCCCCCCCTCCCTTCCCTTGCCCCTTTCCCCATTTCTTGTGCTGTAACTATAGCTTTCATATGAAGGCTGAGTTCAAATATTAAAAGAACTTAGCTAATATCTTTGAAAACCAAATCCCAACTTTCTCAAGGAAGAATATAATGGGGCAGGTTGCTCAGATTTCTCTCCTGGTCTAGAAATATTTGGCCAAGAAGCCACTTCTAGCAATTGACAGTGAGAGTAGAGTTGAGTTCTGTCCCCAAAGGTGTCTCTTATGGCATCCCGAGATTGTTTTACATCCTTACCTTCCTTTGTCAGAATAGTAGCTCATACTTTTATTCTCATTTCAAAGACACTATTTACTAAGTCTCAACCCTTTCAAGTAAAAAAAAAAAAAAAAAAGAAAGAAAGAAAGAAACACTTCTTCAGCCAAAGAAAGTGGTGAGATGGGAAAGACCCTATATCAGATTTTGGGTGTAATTCATAAGCCTGCAGATTGGGATGTAACTCACACATAGGGCAGTTGAATGAGTTTTGCTCTCCCATGGAGTTATTGGTGAATTGAAATCCAGTTCTCTTTGCTTCTGTAGTCTGGAAGTTCACACATTAAAGTCAGTGAGTGCTATTAGTCTCTCTCAGAGTAGTGTCCAAATAATGTAATAACATTTCACAGTTATTAGCCTTTTCTAAGTTATTACACTTTGCTCAGTCCTGGCAAGAAGGCCATGTCCTGGAGCAGGACTCAACTTTTAAACACTGTAGTGATTGTCCTACTTTAAATAATGGATTTGCCAATGGACATAAAGAAATTGTAGGATCCTTAAAGAATCATTCACTTATCTATTTTAAATGTTAGGGATTTAATGCTCTTGCCTGATTAAATCAAAGCAGGGGCAGTGGTCTACAGGTATCAGGAAAAAAAAACAGTAAAACCACATTTCTCTCTTTTGAGCCTACTGTCTGGGCTTCTTCCAATGCAGGAAAGGTTACAGCTATGAAAATTACCTGGTGAGATATATTTATAAGGTATGGAAGATGCACGTGCTGTACAGAAAAATGATAATGTCTGGTATCCTAAATGTCTTATCATGTCCTCTAATGACATTTGATCTCCTTTAAATGATATAAAAATCCAATTATATCTGAATAAAATTGGTTAAGTAACTTACCTATATTTCCTCCTCATTTATTGGTTATCAAGGGATCATCTGAATGTATAAAAATACTACATGTAAAATATCTTCAATTTCTCTCAAAAAATGTACTGTGCTCACCTAGAGTAGACATGGCAATACTCTTTTTTTCTCTCCTATTTTATCTTTTTAAAAAGTCCCATCCAAAAAAATAAAAAATAATAAAAAATAGAAAAAGTCCCATCATATCCTAGAAAAGATGAACTTACATATCTGTGACCCAGACCCTTTAGCCAATTAATTACAGAAGTATGCACCTGACCTAACCTAAACCCTTCACACGTTTTTTCCTGGGAATTGAGAACTGAACCACAGAAACTGATGCAAGGCAGCCAGAATGGAGGGTCATGTAGAATGCCGGGTTTCAATTGTTATAAGAGACACCCAAGTGCATGGAGATGAATGGATAGAGAACTTAGTCATTAAAAAGAATGAAGCAAATGTCTAGAAGATATCGATGGTGAAGGGTCCAGAGAAGAAGAAAGAAAATGCTCGAGTTCTGAGCAGCTGTCCTCATCAAGTGTGCAGCTGTACTTGAACTTTACAGGATACCCAGGGTCCTCACAATACACCTCACTCTGGTAAGACAGCTTGAGTCAATTTACATTTCTTGCTGTTGTTGGCTGGAGAATTTTCTATCTCTTCACCTTGATTAAGACACGTGACATTAGCTCAAGATTCATTAGAACAAGAACAAAAATATGTTTGTGGCCAAATCAAGCACCATCATTTGAAATAACTATACACAGAACTGACAATCACAGCCCAAGGGCTTTCACAGATGCTGCAACACTGAACCCTCATGCCAATCTCTGTATGCAAAACTTATTTTACAGATAAGGAAAAGCAGGCATAGAAAGGTTAATAACTTTTCTAAACCACATAAACTACATGTAACAGGAACAAACTGGTCTGAAGTCTTCTGCTTCCACACTCCTGCATACCTTGCATGATATGCTATAAGGTGATGATGAGCCATAGCACCAAACCCAGGTGCATAAAAGAAATTCCTGGTGCTTTATCAGTTAGAATTGTTAACCAAATCCTCCAGTGATGTCCTACTTGTTCCCAGAATCACCAGCCACTGGCGCTTATGACTCTGAGTCTCAGGCCTCATTTATGAAAGCCCTGCAAGGTGAAGATAGAGGATCCTAGCACAGTGCCTGGTTCCCAGCAAAACTGTACCCAAGACACTCCCATTACAATATAGGACTACTCCTTCCAGGCAAACAAAACCAGGCAAAGGTGAATCCAGTAGTATCTTCCTTCTACTCTGCTTCTCTCAAGCTTTGCAAGTCGTGTATTGACCAGCAGAGTGACAAAGTGCTTAGGGCCTTCAGAAAGGGCTGCTCAGCCAGTGCACTGGCTCACACCTGTGAGTTGGGTGGATTTCTTGAGCTCAGGAGTTCCAGGCCAGCCTGAGCAAGAGCAAGACCTCACCTGTACTAAAAAACAGAAAAAATTAACCAGGCGAGGCACAGTGGTGACATCTGTAAGTCCAGCTACTCAAGGGACTGACACAATAGGATCACTTAAGCTAAGAGTTTGACGTTGCTGTGAGCTATGATGTCACGGCACTCTACCCAGGGTAATGGAATTAAACTCTATTTCAAAACAACAACAACAACAACAACAAAAGAGCTTCCTGCCTGCCTACTGAGTAGGATTTGTGAGTATTTTACCTCTTCAAGTTCCAGAATTGATTGTTTTACCTTAGAGATTTTATCTTTTATGTTTTTATTTACAGCTTCTCCTTTCTTGGATCTCGCTTGGTAAATGACAGATATTCCTGGTTGTGCATCTTCTTGTTGTATATGGCCTAACATCGGTCTGACTTTCAGTCACAGATAAATTTCTATCCAAAAGGACAAAACAGGGACTGCACTCTTTGCTTGCACAAATTTTCACTGGGTATTGTCACTAACTTGAATCTTTAATAAAGTCACTTTTGGGGACTATACTTTTTATTCCTACTAAACTATGACTTTTCTCATAGACCTTCCTCTCTTCATTTTATTTTGTAATGTTATATTTTGATCACCCTCAAGTCTACTCAAACCACATAGCTACTGTGGGTATTGTTCTCTTACATTTTTGGACATTTTCCTCCTTATCTTCCCTGAATATTATATTAGCAAAGCTCATACCAGGACTGTATTCCAAACTTATCCATTATTTGACATCTTGTTCTTGTCCCCTCTCTATAAATTACTTTGCCATTTTCTTCTCTTTCCCCAGAAGTAACTGCTCCCAGTGTGTTAAGTATCTTACTTATAATTCTTACATTTCTCATTGTAGAGCATTTGATACCCTTTGTATAAAATACAGCAGATAAAAATAAGTTGAATGGCATCTATCTGAGTAGCACAGAGACATTTATCTCCTGGGTACATACGTAGACAAGTTGAAACACTAGACTCTTAAGATGTCTTTGTTTTTTTATTCAAACTCTTATGAAGGAACTAGTGAATGTCCAAAACAAGCAATTAAAGTGCTTACGTAATATGGTTTCATGATTTCTTATTAGGGCTACATTATTCCTCCCCCACCCCAAAAGAGGCAGAGTTGTATTGTTACATTAGTTTTAGGGAAAATGAATCTGAGTCTCCAGTGTTTGTTCTGAAAAGGTTAGAAAGATATATCTTATCCTGATATGAATGCTGCTCACAGCCTCTGCCGTCACAGACAAAGCTTTTCACTGGTGGATTGTGCATGGGGAAGGAGTGCCAGTGGCATTGA
Source organism: Perodicticus potto (assembly GCA_963574655.1). Classification (NCBI taxonomy): domain Eukaryota; kingdom Metazoa; phylum Chordata; class Mammalia; order Primates; family Lorisidae; genus Perodicticus; species Perodicticus potto. The sequence continues at coordinate 21,741 of CAUYRH010050684.1, read as the reverse complement.
CCTTGAGCCCTACTTGAGAAAAGGATCTCAGCTTGAAGCCTTAATTAAAAAAAGGAATTAAAGACCAAACTTAATAAAGTCTTTCTGTGACTTTTTTGTAGTCTAAAACTTGATGTTAGCCATCATATTTCTCTTGCTTGGGGGAGAAATATGCCATTGAAAACATCTTGGTTTTGCAAAGTCAAGCTGAGTGCCTATCCTGGAATGAAGGGGTACAGATACAAAGACCTGAAAGTCTTTTTTCACCAGTAGCAGAATATAATTCCACATGAATTATTTTGATGTTTACTTTTGCTTCTTATGTCTACTAGGAAGCATGGGCAGGGTCAAGGGTACAAAGGGGACATGCATACATATCTGCAAAAGTGTGGCAGGTAGGGCAGAGGAAAAACAAACGAAGCTAGTGTCTGGGATCCTCTAAGAAAAGCTGAAATCAGTAGACCCCAGGAACAATGATATTTGATACCAACTGGATATCAAATTGAAGTGTCCTATTTCTGCATTTAATTCCTATGTGTTCTACTTAAATCTTTAGTAAAGTTAGATTAACCTAGTTGTTAGCCATGGTTGAGGGAGAACAATGTATGTTTGGTTCTTGTGGGGAGTGAAGTAGGCTGGGAGGATGTCCGCTGGAAGAGGCGATAATTGGATTAACAGTGTACTGAGTGACAGGAAACAAGAGACAATCAGAAGAAATCTTCCTGACAGGTGTATATTGCCATTCACAGAGGATTCATGTGACCACTCCCAGGGTAAAGGAGAGGGACTGCTAGGGTCTGTGCAGCTCTGCAGAAGGGAGCGCAACTATGCCAGTCAACAGAAATATGCAGCACTGGAGAAGTGAGGACATTAAAATTTTCACCACCGTCCTGATCTTTAGTCATAGAAATTTGATATTTGGAGATATATTGCTCTTCTTTCTTTACTCCTCTGTATCCTGTATATCTACTTTACTCTCTCACAGTCTCACCTTTATGCAGAATTTTTATCTGTTTCTGTCTGTGTTTCTCTAATATATGTTTGGATTCAAAATCCAGTCAGAAAAATCCCTCAGGGAGAAATTCAAAGGAGACAGAGGAAGGAGCAAGGATGGAAGGGAATGAAAAGGGAAAACTAAATGAAGGGTGGGGAAGTGGAGGAAAGCATAGTAGGGTAAACTACTGCTTACAGAGGCTAAACTATGCAGCACTGATTTTCTTAGTATCTTCTGGAGTTAAGAGAATATATCGCTATCATCTAATCTAATCTATTGTCCCCAACTCCCACATGACAGTGATGTGATTCTGACACATAACTTTCATAATAGGCTGCATCATTATTCAGAAACCAGAGGAGACTGACTTAAAAATGCCACTCTAATATCAGAGTTACCATCATGCAAAGTAGGGCAGACACAAATGGACAGAGAGTGTGCCTCCACCTTCTGTGTCTGAGCACTGTCCCTGAATCTCATTCGGAAATATCGTCCTGATGTCTCCACCACCTTATAGTGAGCTAATATTTACTAAACACTAAGTGTACAGGATTGGACTGAATGCTTTACCTACATCATCTCTTCCCCCACCTACAACCATGGAAGGAGGTAAGTGTTAGATTGTAATCCACATTTTACATAAAGAAACTGAAAAGCAGAGAAGTTCAAAAACATGTTCAAGGTCACAGGTAATAAAGAATAAAGATGCACACACAACCTATGCTACTGATGTGATGCCCTGAGCTTTCTCCCGCCACGCTTTCTTTTTCCTTATTTATGATTTTTCCTGATCTTTCCATCCTTTTCTTTCCTTGTAAGAGCTTTACTCATCTCAGGAGGCTCTGATTTGTTTCAGCCTAATCCAAGTGGTTGATTCAGGGGGCAGTCGTCATTGTTATACATTTGTGGACTTGTTCCTTCCCATTGATATTTTCTTTCGGAAGGGCTTCATGGTGACAGCCAGCTTCTGATCTTTGTCCATCTGTTGTCAACAGGGGTGTGCTCAGAACTCGAAAACTACCTCAGTAGACATCATATTTGAAAAGCTACACACATTGTCTGAACTTCTCATGCAATCATTCTCCAGATGGAATAACGTATTTAAGCCCTTTAACCTCCATTCCTCATCTGCAAAATGGAGCCAATACAATGCCTGCTACAGAAGGGCTGCTGTATGGAACAAATGAGATGAAAGTATGTAGGCCTATGCTTAATGTAAACTATATGTTCTATAAGTTTTAGCTGCTATTATTAATATCATTTAGCAGAGGAAGAAACTGAAATCCTAAAGCACACTTCAGTGCCTCAAATTGAACAGCTAGTCCATGGAAGAGGCAAGACCAGATCTTTCACATACCAACCATTAACTGAACATCTCCTGTGTGCCAGGCTTTCTGGTACACTCTGGGAACACTCAGATGGATGTGCACAATGTAAACTTATATGAAAATGAGTATTTCTAACATGGCAAATTTCTGTAAATACTCATGAATATTGCCAAAAGAAAAAAAAATGCAAAGGATCCTGGAGAGATGAATTGTCATCTCAAGGTCAAATGAGAGATACTACAGACAGTGTGTACAAAATAATAACTCAGACACTCTGACAACTAAGCAGCTCCCCTTTCCTTTCCACTATGCTGCCCTCAGCTAAATGTAATTAGAAAAGTATATCTTTAGAAAACTAATACCCATTATACAATATATTCCAACATCAACTATAAATTATTCTCTCCATCAGTGCAGGAAATTGGGTGTTGACTGTGTTTAAGGGAAAAAAATTGATTTGAATGCTATTAGAATATAATTTAGAAAGTGAGGCCTCAGTAGAAAAGCCATAGACTAGGAGTTTAGAAAACTTAGCTTTATTCCAGCCTAGTCCCACCTACATTGCTTCCTCTTACATTGAATTACCATGGTTTCATTTCTGGCTCAAAGAAAGTGTAGGTGTATGTGTTGAGGGGCTGGGTTGGACCTTGGGCAGTGAGGAAGCTACCAGGATATTTATTTGTATGTATATAGTTTCTCCTGCAGGCACTGTCTTTGTACCAATTTTATTTTATGTTCGTTTATTATGAGTGCCTGTAAGAATCCTCACTTAATATAAGGTCTTTACTCATGAAGAATGGAGGAGGACTCATTCCAATCTACTGGAACACATTGGTTCTCAGGCTCTCTGGGCATAGACACTGGAGCTCAGGTTCCAGTGAAAGGAGTAGAATGAGTACAAAGCAGCCAGTGTCATCACAGCTGGAGGAGCAAATCAACAGAAAGGAGCCTTTCTTCCCCCTGTTACTACGGCCAGAGCTGACCTGACACATCTCATCCTGGCCCGAGGTGGAGTGAGGTAACAGGCAGAGACAAAGTGGAAAAATTTGAGTACAGGTAACATGCGACAAAAGGGAGAAGTGAAGAAATAGAAGTGTGACAGAGGGCGGTAGCTCGGGGGTGAGAGATCACTATTAATAATAATGGTGGCTCTCATTTGCAGGGTTTCCCATGAGCCAAGCTTTGTTGTTTCTACTACTTATAACAAGTTAAACACTAGGTCTGCATTTTAGAGATAAGGAAGTGGAAATTCAGGGGGGTTAAAGAACTTACCCGTGGGGGGTAAACAGTGTCAGAACCAAGAGCTAAACTTATGTCTGTCTGCCTCTAAAATCTATTCACCTTCTACATGCTGTGCTGAGGTAAGGCCTCAGAAGGATACAGGAAGCTGAGAATATTTATATGAACTGGTGACTGTATTTCAACACTCACAATAACCTGTTTTCTCTGCTGTAAAATAAAGAGATCAAAAACTCATCCAAAAGCATGATTTGGGTCAAAGACAGGTTCAAAGTCCTCTAACATCTGCCTTGATGAAGCACATGATATAATAACTCAAAAGTAATCTTCTTATGTTCTCAGGAAGTTAAATATACCTTGGATAAAAGGATAAATAATATAAATCCAAGAGCCATGTTAAAATTCTGCAAGTGGAGATAAATAACTATAAGCATAAAATAAGAATGTTCATTTCCTTGAGATTTATGAAGCCTAAGAACAAAAATGGATTTAGATCTTTGCATATGGGGGTCTGACAATGCAACATGGAGAGAAAGGGTTGAGAGGGAGAATTTCAAGGTCATTGTTTTCTTGTGCATCTACTTCACCTTCATGACTTCAAGTAATTTTCCAGGATTTGCTTAGAAGTGTTCAGAGGTGTGGAACTTAACATTCTTGGGAACTGCTTTCATTGAGCTCAATTCTCTGCAAGTCACAAGGAATATAACACTTAAATAATTCATTTTAGTTGAAAAATGCTACTCATTTGGCACTGTCTCTGGACTCCTGACAAACAAGCTAAAAAAAAGAAGAGAAAAGGCTTAAACATTTTGGTGGAGTATTTTCAAGACAACATGTAATCAGAATAATTAATGTGAGTGCAAATGTGATATTAGTTTCTGGAAACGTTTATCTTATGAAATGAAACGTAATCACCAGGGCAAAGTCTAGCATTAAAATAATGAGATACTTAACAAAAAGAAACAGATGAAAAGTCTCTTTACAAATCCCTTTATTTTATTATTTTTTTTAAACTAGGAAATAGCCAAATAACTTGGCATTAGGTATTTCATGAAATTTATCATGAAAGGTATTTCTTTTAGTCTCCAACATTCTTTTAATTGGTTGCTTGAATGGATTTTTGTGTTGGAATGAGGACATTCAATGTAGTTAAATGGCTGGTCTTATAAACAAAAACCACCTGGAGAACACTGAGGGAGTGTATGCCCTGGGTGTCACTGTTGATCACGGATTACACATCATCCCATATCATTACAATACACTCTATGATCTTCCCCTGTTTATCTCTCCAGCCTGACATTCTATCACTCTCCATCCACATTGTTCTTCACTTCCAATCAGACTGAATTATTTTTAGTATTTTAAATCTATACTCTTCCCTTCCCTATTCCTGATTAACAATCTGCCCTTCACAGTAGTCTGATCTTTTAAAAAATCAAATGCAATCATTTCACTTCTCTGGAACTCTCAGTGGCAGCTTATTGTACTTGAGTCAAAGTCATTAACCTTTGATTCACCAGGCCCTGTGCACCTGAGTTTTACCTTTATTTCTACTTCATGGTGCACCATGTTTCCCAGAGCTCTCCCCTCGATGTATTGAGTAGTGATTTTCAACCAGTGTGCCGCAGCACACTGATGTTCCATGAGAGGATCTTAGGTGTGCTGTGATCATTTTTAAAGATCATTAACTGACTTAGTTTGAAAGACATTCAAACCACAAAGAGTATATTCCTTTTTTTACTTTTTTTTTCTGATCAACATAAATTATGTCGTGAAAGTTTAACTACACATTCAAATGTGCTGTAAGATAAAAAAGGTTGAAAAACCTTGATTTGGGGTGTCTCTCCTTCTTTTCCCTTTGTCTCCTTAGTCTAGTCCTCTTTTGATTAAAAAGGCAGAAATAAGACAAGCTGTCTCTGTCTTCTAATGAGCTTATTTTCCCTTACATATTTCTGTGCCTGCACGCATCCTCATTGACAAGTATACCTGATATTTTGGTTATTTTTGGTCTTCTCAACTGGAGTGAAAATACAGAGAATGTGTGAGTTGTTCACAATTGCATCCCCAGTGTGTATCATGAAGACTGCATATAACTATTTGTATAATAAACATATTATCTCAATTAATTGTTTTTACCCCCATTACTCTTTCTTCTCTACCTCAATGACCCAAACATCCCGAATATTCTTCCACAGCACCCTGTCCTTCATCCATCCTAAAAGTCATCTGAATAATCTGTGTGCTTACCTCTTCCTTTCACTAAATTGCGAACCCTCTAGAGGTAGAGGCTGCAGCTTGTGCATCCCTGTATCATCAGGCTGAGCAGAGCTTCTGGAACTACCAGGGCTTAGAAAATTATTTTTGAACAAATAATTGAAGTATAGACACAGTGCTATCCAGATATCCTAATCTAGAATGTCACCTTTTTTTAAAAAAAAGTGTCTAACTTTTACTTCTTTGAAAGAAAATGCATCAGCACATGTGGGTGTGTGATATGTTCGTGTGCATCTGAAGAAAGCTTGCCTTGATTGTGGCGTGTACTGGACATCCTCCAAGGCATCAGTGCTGCTGTCTGCAAAAGCCAAGGGCAGGTGCAGTCTGCTTAGCATGTGTATGAGACAATGGTTTTGTTTTAACCAAATTGGTTCATTCTTTGAACATCACCTAGCTGTGCACAATGCCTCCCAGAAATTAGTGATAGTGACTTCATCTGCTTTTAAAAATGAGATAAGCTTTGGTATCGCTTGGCGGTAGTTATCTTTTTCACATTTTCCCTGGGGTAAAAATACTGGGAAAACCTTTTTGATGAATAATGTGAATCAAAAATGAGGTTTTTAGGTGGTGCCTGTGGCTCAAAGCAGTAGAGCGCCAGCCCCATATGCCAGAGGTGCTGAGGTGGCAGGTTCAAACCCAGCCCCAGCCAAAAACTGCAAAAAAAAAAAATGATGTTTTTAAAATGGAGAACAGAATTGTAGACACCATATAAAGAGCCTCAAGTCAGTTCTTCCCACACTCTATAAAGACCATTCTCTCTACCCTCAGAGTGGGGACTGGGGTAGAGCTCATACTGATTCAGCATTTGTGTTAATAAATCCTCTCTACTAGACAAAAGTTATTGGACCAAGTAGGTGGTTGACTCAAGTGGATTATTTCCAATTCTTCTCCCAGAAGTTTAGAATTAGCAGTTCAGGATGCTGGCCATCTTTTCTTTTTGCTTTGTGGTGAGTTTACTGTGATAAGCACTATGCAAAGGGCTTAAAGAATAGTTCATTCGGACCATGATGAAAATAGTGTACAGATCAGAGAATGGAGCATTTCTTTAAATTATCTACATGTTCTTGTAGAATTGAACCATCCTTCATTCTTAAAAATTGCACACATAACTACTCAATGTTAAATACATACAAGACCACAAATTAAGATAGCATCTAGTCCCTTAAGTCATTAGCTGCCCTGATGATAAGTAATGGAGGAATTTTCAGAAAAAAAGAAATTACAAAGCCTACAACTTCACTTCTAGGTATTAAGAGTTAGTGGATTTTCAGGGTCTTCTAGAGCTTCAGTCTCCTTTATGGAAAGGTCTTCATTGTGCATTTCATGGAGTCATTCAAAGCTGATTTCATTTTTCCTGCAACTAAATAGAAAAAAAAGAGAAAGGGAAATTTTGTTCATGGAAAAATTACTTGAGAGTTACTCAAAATTATAACTGTCTCTACCTTCATAATAAAAGATATATGAAATTTATAGTATTTAAATAGAAAATATTTATAATGTTTATCTTAGTGCTTACAGGGGTCCCCACTTTGTGTGTGTGTTTGTGTGTGTGTGTGTGCATGCACATGTGTATTTTTGAGATGGGAAAAGATACATAACAAAGACTTAAGGGATCAAAATTATATTTATGCCTTTGGCTTAATATAAATCTAGACTATTGTCTAAGTTCCATTTCCCTATTTTTCACAGTTGTAAAGTTGAAATTTCAATGTGCATGGTCTCATTTTACCATAAGATTAATGAGATGGAGCTTTGAACCACATGTTATCAGCCTGGTCTCCCCAACAGAGGGGTCATAAGGCCAACAGTGCAATCATGTCTATGCAATGAAACCTAAACACAAACATTACCCACCAATGTCTGGGTGAACTTCTTGGACTGGCAACGCTCTGAGTGCTGTCACATATCAGAGCTGGCAGGCAGAAACATCATCCAGGGCTCCACAGGCTGATGACTGAAAACTTTGCATCTGGACCCCTCCCAGACACCGTCTATGCATCTCTTTTGCCTGGTCCTGATTTGGATCTTTTGCTATAATAAAGCTGTAATCATAAGTTAAAAACATAAATATAAATAAATAAAAATGCAAAGTAATGGCATTATAAGCTTAATATTCTTAATATTTTCCCCCCATAAAGTGATGGTCATTCACAAACCAGGGGACACTTTCTACTGAGGGGGTTTCCTAGGTGTTTCTTTTCTTTACACCCACCTGCTTCCTTATACCTTTAGAAAAGCATCATCTTAGAGGAAAACTGCACTTTATTTAGAGGGTTAATGGTAACTTTTTAAGCATAAAATTGTACAAATGTAATTGAAACAAATGGAGCATTTAAATCAATAACAACAAATCATTAGAACAGCTGGTAATTAACCTTTTCTCTCTGCAAAGGATTATTTAGATACCAAGGCCAGGCAAAATCTTATACTAAAGTGTGATGTTAGAGGAAAACCTGCTGGTCCAAACAGTGTTTTAGTCATGAGCTAGAAATAAGAAATGGAGAACAATTTAATTAACTTTTAGAAATGATGCTTTTCAGATGCAAAACTTCCAGTGGTGACTGAAGATCATGGTACAGGGTTTTCCATTCTTATAGCAGTGGTCTTCTCTAGATTACAATATAGTTTTTATAAACATAATTTATTTACACTCTGCATGGTTTCGATAAAAAGAAATTACTTTTGAGAAATGTGAAATGTACCATTAAGAGAAAAACGTCCTCATCTAAGCATGTGGTAAGGGAAAGAAGTAACCTTCTCCTCAGATCTAATAACTACCAAACCATTAGAAAGTCCTTGGTGTTTTAGATTATTTATGTCATCTTTAGGGACAGCTCAAGAGAGTTTGAGTTTGATTTGAAATAAACTAGACTTCAGTAAAGGCAAAAGATCTGAATCATAGCATAGCCTCAGCAAGATATAAAAAATGATATGCCTTTCTAAGATGGATGGCAGAGAAGATCACATTCTTTTGTCATTTATTCACTCAACAAAAGTATCAAAGATTGACTAGGTACATAGCACTTAGCAAGAGACTGAAAGAACACAATGATGAGTTAATCTATTTAACCTCAAGGAACATACTGTCTAGTAAGGAAAGCAGACAACTCATAACTAATAATGATGATCATTGAATAAATTAGGATCACATAGAAAGGACATGTCATTTACTCTTATAGAGTCAGAAAGGGCTACCTATAAAAAGTATCAGGCAAGCCAAGACCTGAGGACTCTGTAGGAATTGGCCAGGGGAGGAAGGAAGAAATGAGTTGATGCTTAAAGGAACATCAAAACAGAATAAAAATAAGAGAAACTTGTGGAGCTGTAAGTACTTCCATCCACCGGAAGCTTAGAGTTCAATAAATGGAGAGAAGAAAGGTAAGGTTGAAGAGATAAGTAGCAGCCATATCATGAAACACCTAATATGCCCTATAAAGACTTTTAAGGGTGGGATCACTGACATGGTACAACACATTCAAATCTCTGCTCCCTAGCCCATTTCTGGGTTAAGCTAAGAATTTTGGTTGTAGATATATTTTACAAAGGTATTCCCACATTTTTCCCAGAGCTGTACTATCAAACTCCCCTAGTAATGCCAGTTGTCTTAGCACCTCTGTGCCATAATCAACAACTTTCTTTCTCAAATGTGCCAAAATGGTCTTATTTCCAGTGTTTTTCATTTCTCGTCTATTGGGGTAACCAAGACTTCATTGGCTGTGGGATAGTTGTCTTAGGTTGAGAAAATACTGTTAATTAATAAGTATGTCAATCTCAGTGAAGATTCTGTCCCAGGGACCGAAGGAATCATCCATACAAAAAAGCCAAGATTGATACTTTTATAAGACAAAAGGAAACATCACCTAAGGAAAATATAACTGATTTAGAAACCTTCAGGGTGCAGAATCCTGCCCTACTGGGGAAGAACATATAGCTATATCCCTTTATGATCAGTTTCATGGGTAGCCTTGGAAAACTTTGGTTTGCATTAAAAACATGACATTATGGGGTTGTTCTGACTGGTTAAAATTACTAAAAAATTTTCTGTATGTTTATCAAATCTGAAGGATTCAATTAACTAGGCTTAACCTAATTGTCATTTTGAAAAAACAAAAGTCTTGCATTTTAGTTTATTTGAGATGAACAACTATTAGAAAGGCCAATTTTTAAATATGTTATCTAAAGATTAGAAAGCAAGGAAGAAAAAAAGGCAGAAATTCTGACAAAAGCATTATGATTTTCTCTAAATGGCATCTTTACAATGTCTATTGTAAGTAGGTGATGGAAAATTTCAACAAAATTATTCAAGCCTTCTTCATTCTTATGATCATAGAAAGAGTATAGCATTTTAGTCAATCTTCAAATTCTTCTTCTGCTGCATTTGAGTTGAACATGCAAAACTTCTATGTCCTTTGTCACTCTGCTATTTTAATATATCTTGCTTTTCTTGAATCCAGCTAGGTAGGGGCAGAAGAGTCATTCATTCTAAGAATACATTTTGAATTGTGCATAAGTGCTGAATGTTGAATAGCCAAAAATGAAAAATGGGGACCAACAAAACCTTTATCAGCATAGAGGAAATGTTCAATGAAATGTTATTATTAGTTACAATAGCCACTGCTGCTATTTTCAGGACTCGGTGATAAACTCCGCATGAACATCCAATGGGCATAGACATTTTTAACTCCACTTATAAATAAGGGAAATCAAGCAAAGAGAAATTAAGTATTTTAAAGGTCATGCAGATTGGCAGAGACTGGCTACCCCATGACTCAATCTATTTCATCTTTTTTTAATGAAGACAAACTCAGAGTAGAGTTCCCAGATTTTCTTTTTAGTGACTGTGGCCGTGTTACTGAGTTCTGGCCTGCTCACTCTGAAAACACTGAGGAGTGTCCCTACCAAGGCTGCTGCATATACAATTTGATATATGAATCTCTGCTTCTTCCTCCTTCTACCGTAAACTTTGGAGGCCATCTTTGAACGGTAAAATCACAGGGGAGACAGAGCCTGGGTTCATAAGCACCACTTGGAGAACAGCCACTAATCAATCAGGTTTACTTGCTTTTTTCTTTTCATGAGAGACCAACAGATATCTATTGTATTAAACCACTGAGATTTAGGAGGGTTTCTTTTTTCAGATTAATATTCAGGCATATATGATTAGGTTACATTGTTTGCATTTGTAAGGGATAGTCTTCTGAGCTGTAGTTGTGTCCTCCACCCTGGAAGTGAGGCATATATCCATATATGTGCCTTTTAGGTGAGAACTTACTGAACCTCCTCTCTCCCTCCCTACTTCTTGAATTTGAGTTTTCTTCTCATATGGGCCTGTAGTTTTTAATCTACTATGTCAATGTAGTATTGAGTACACAGGTTAGTTGATTTTAGGATTTTATTTATAACTATTGCTGATAACTGGAGGAGACAGGGATGCATGTTCTCTTAGCCACATCTCGGCTATCAGATCATATGATGCCTCTGGGATTGTCATAATGAACACTATGTTAAAAACTGATTCCTTGATATTATTTCCTAAGTCTCAGGCTCAGTGCTAGTTCCATCCAGAAAATAAGATGTGGTTTGTTGTTGGCAAAAGTCAGACTGAAGTTTAATTTTCAATGTAATGCTGCTGGTTGGGAGGAGAAGACTTTCAGATTAAGTTGATAAAATGGATTGATGTTTTTATGGCAGAGTTGTATTAGTTCTCACCAGAACAAGTGTTATAAAGTGAGGCTGTCCTCCTGTTCAGTCTTCCTTGCACTCCTGCATCCTCTTCTGCTGCCCTGCCATGTTATGATTTAGTACAATTCCCCTGGGAAAAGCCACCCATATGACTGCCTACTCTTGGACTTCATAACCTGCAGAACTATGAAACTCTTATTTTATCAATTACCTAGTCTTGGGTATCCTGTTACAGCAACTCAAAAACAAAGGTGCTAGGAAATCATAATTGAATTGTAATTATAGAAGATATAATATGCCTAATATATCACAAAGTGGCGAAAAGACAATCACCTAACAGCTGCTTGCTCATTATGACAGCTTACTTGCTAATTTAATGATATCATTGGATAAGATGACATTAACAACTACCTATCAAAACATAAACAGTTTAGGCTTCCCTGACTAAAACACAAGCAATTATCTGTCATTTAATAGTAAGCAACTTAGGAACGTAAGCATGCCTTGGAACTGGCAAAATAAAGGGGAACTGAATTTCAATTTCTGGATGCATTCATAATTATTGAGGATGATAAAAACCATGAAGATGACATTACCAAACTCATTTTTCCTAACACTTTTATCTAAAAGACTTTTTGTGGAAATACATCTTGTTAGCTTGAAGAAAACGAGTTGTGTTAGATGAATTGATGTATTCTGATATTACTGTTAGTCCCATTTAGCCACTTAATACCCATGAACTCTAATAAAATATTCTGCCAGAGTAGTTCAGGAATAAATGCTATATTTATAAGGCCATTGAAAGAGCTCTTCTGGTATCAGAGTATCTTTCCATCTGAGCTAATGTGTTGTTCCAACCTGCAATATGAAACTTCTTTATCCCAATAGGACTAAAACTAGATGAAACAAATAATCCCTGACTTTTGTTTAAATATTGTGGGAGCTAAGAAAGATCCTGCTATGGGAGAAAATATTCCCCATCTATGTTTTAGTACCTAAACTTGTTTAATAAACTGCCAAACCCAAAGCTCAAAAGACATAAAAATCCCTCATGGGTAGGAAATATAAGGACTAAAATCAGAACTATCTAACACTGATCTATTTCAGAGATTTTTCACAGAGCAGCAAGAAGAAAGGCGATAACTCAATGTCACAAAGAGAGCAAAACATTTAGAAAGGAGAGGCGGGAAGCTCCCTGAAACTTATTTCTCCCATTTCTCTGCTCTGTCCTGGGCCTTTGGTGACCAAATTTTATTCCCACAAATGTATGCATAAGGCAGAGGTAAAATTCAATAGCATCTTTTGGTCATGGCTGTGTTCCATGAACATATTTCCACATTCTTAATATACCTTTTAAAACCAAAGGACGTCACAACAAAAGCTTTTAGAAAGATTCAAATTGGCAGGAACAATTCATTTGCAGATTTGGTGGTAACTGTCCCATTTAAATCTCATTTCCATGGTATGTGTATAGGCTTCATTTTTAATATGCAAAGCACTTTGTTCGAATTGAATTTCCCTGTGCTTATTAATCACATACAATATTAGGAATGGGGAACCTGAAAATAACATTGCCTCCCAGAAAGTGGCTTTTTCATAACTTCCCAGAGTACATTAAGTCTTAAAATATAGCATGAAAAATTATTCCTCTGTCCTTACCTATTATGTAAGCTATTTCAAAATTTATATCTTACTGCCTGACATATTTGACACTAACAGTTCTTATCAACCTAATTCCTTTTTCACTGGCAGAAATGACTGAAAAAGAAGATGATAAAAATAAACTAAGGTGAATTTATTGTCGGTTACACACATGTTTCATATTCCTTATTGGAGAAGGATTCCAGGAAGGGCAACAGCAGAGGTGAGGAGAAGAACTGGGAAGAAATATTTTTGTATTCTGGGTAATCATTTCTCATACCATTCCTTTCTAAGCCACCAAAAAAAGTTTATTTAATTGGTCAGATTCTGGAATACTTGTTGGGCATGATTCATCAGGACACAGGGTCATTGTATCAAAAGAGAAATAGATGGAATGGTTACCTTCTTCTTCTCTCTCTTATCTCTGTGTTTTGATAGTAGGAAGCTGGGAACTAGAAGCTAGAGATGAAGCTTTGGGATTAGGAGAATGGAATGGAGCCATGTGCCTTAACTGTAAGCCACAAGCTGTGGTTAAATGGAAAACTCCTTCTACTTCTAAAGTTATAGCACAATCTCAAAGGGCTACTTGAATTTCATTTATACCATTTGTGATTCTGTTGGACACTTCACAGAGAGGAAACCAGACTATAATTTGGGGCAGAAATATGACATTTCGAATCCTTAGCAAAATGCGTATGATGCTGCATTCACCTCTTATAGTTTATATAAATAAATGAAAGTAGTATTCATTGCACTGATGAAATTCACATTTGACAAAGAAACAGATAAAGGGCTGTCATATTTTTTAAGGTTTGATATTTCAAAGAAAAAAATAATAAATTCCACATATAGGCTATTTTACCTTGGATTTCCACTAGAGGAATTCTAGAAAGTAGTTATACTTGGAAATTCATTGCTATCTCAGAGAAAATCACTAACCTTTATCTATTTTATTTAGTTCCACTTATGGATCCAGATAATACCTCCAAAGCTCTTTCTTGGTCAGAAATTTGAAAAGGGCAAACAGATTTAGTTAATTAGAATCACTGTTTTTCCTTTCCTACTAGGTAGGTGTGAGTTTACCTAGATTTTGTCATTATTGTGTTCATTTAATTTGGTGTTTTGGCAGAGCAATAAAGAACAAAGAATTGCAGGTTATTGATGTCAGTCTTACAGGATGAGAATCATTTGGAAAACGATGCCATTTCCTTCCTATCATTGGCATTTCATACTAGAAAGACAACAAATTAACAAGATGCTACCACCTCCCCCACCTTTATCCTGAATCTTAAACAATGAAAGCTATTACATAAGGTACGTAAGCAGCATGGGGAGAAATTAAAGAAAAGGGCTAAATTCTGCATAGGTTAAATGAGGGTTAAAGGAAAGGGAATAGCCCCAAAAAGAGACACAAGAAAGATCGAGATTGATGGAAGGCAGAGATTCAGAATAAGATAGCCAGGAGAAACATGATCTTTACAAGAAACCACAAAGATAGTGAGGAAGATTCTGAGCTTCCCACCACATAGTACTTTGGATTCAAGACATATTTCTTTTTATTTTTTTATTATTATTTTTTTTAGAGACAGAGTCTCACTTTGTCGCATGTGGCATCACAGTTCACAGAAACCTCCAGCTCTTGGGCTTAAGTGATTCTCTTGCCTCAGCCTCTCGAGTAGCTGGGACTACAGGCGCCCGCCACAACGCCCGGCTATTTTTTGTTGCAGTTTGGCTGGGGCAGGGTTTGAACCTGCCACCCTCGGTATATGGGGCTGGCACCCTACTCACTGAGCCACAGGTGCCACGTGACATATTCTAAAAGCAAAAGACAGAGATAACTTCAGCAGATTGAAAGGCCTTTTTCCTGCAGGTGCCTGACATTAGGGCTACAGGTCCATCACACAAAGAACATCCCTCTGACATGCTTAGCTAAAGATGCTGGCTAACAGCACAGTGATTTTCACATCAACCTTAAAGGCAGCTGTAAGGAACACATGGCTGCTGAGGAGGAGAACAGGATCGAGACCATACAGGTGATATTGATGAGAAAGTAGGAAAACATTCTGAGACCTGGCTCTCCCTCTCACTGTTGTGTAGCCATAGGCAAGTCACTTATCATCTTTGTGCCTCAGTTTCCTCTCATATGGGATAACAGTATTTATTACCCACTGTATAGGGTTGTGGTAAGGGCCAACTAAGGTAATACATAAGAAACCCAAATTACTGGCAGGGAGTTGGAACTCAATGGCTGAGTTAGCCGCCTGATTTTGATTGCTGTGACATTGAGGACATGGGGAGCTTTTCTAATTCAATCAGCTGCTATCATAGAGGTAGAAAAACTGAAGCATAGATGTAATATAGGATACCACAAGTGAGGTAGTGATGAAAGAAGGTGTTCTAACTCAGCATGACAAAGAGGCCATTGGAGCCAATAACAGGAATTGTGCACAGTGGCAGTAAGGAATTCAGAAGGCCAGCCCTAAGTTCTCTCTCTGTCAGCCATAAGACCTGCACTTGAAACTACTGACACTCACTTTCACAAGAACCAAAGGGCAGGAGTGTCTGCTGGAGCCAGCAGACCATAGGGATGAGGAACTATTTCAAAGGTGAAGCAGAAGTATGCTTCAAGCTACTTGGTAAGTCCCTAGGCTCTTCCCAAAGTGAAAACCTGAAGAGGCCTCCTATTTGATGCTCCAATTTTTTGGTGGAAAAATAAACATCTCCCAGATATGTCATTTTCAAGGTGAGCTGAAATAGAATGGCTCTCGTGCAGCTGTGTTTACTCTGAGGTGCTTTCCCAGCCTCACAGTGTCACGCTGCAGTCTCTGCCAGCAGCACAGAGAATGCTCAGTGAAGTTCCTACTGACTGAATGTCAAAGTTTTCTCAGTGTACTAGGCAATAATTACCATTGTGTGCCTTGCTTTCTTTTCCTTCCTCCCTCTCCCTCTTTCTCATTCTCTCTCTCTCCACCCCAAAACAAGGGAAACAATTTGTCTTTCTTTTTCATCCTAATCATCTTCTGCCTTTCACACTGAGAGCAGACTCTGGGGACTTTGAAATTTATCTTTGTAGTCTCACTCAGTGTCTCTAAGAAAAAGTATTAGACACAATATAATTTGTCTCAATCTATTAGGCCATGTACAGTACCAGAAATGTTTTAGAACATGCATCTTCCAAACCTCCACCTGAACTTTAGAAACCTCTATCCCTGAGCCAGTTACTAGTGTATAGTGGATCTCGACTGGGGAAAATTTTGCATATTTGCACTTTTGGCAGTGCCTGCAACAATTATGGTTGTACATCTTGATGTATTGTGGGTATCTAGTGGGCATCAATTTTGAGTTTTTTGAGGAACTTTCACACAGTTCTCCATAATGGTTGTACAAATGTACATTCCCAGAAACAATGTACAAGGTTTCCCCTTTCTCCAACAATAAGTTAGGGTATACTTTAAAATAACTAAAAGAGTAGAATTAGAATGCTCCTAGCATGAAGAAATGTTAAATTCCTGAGGCGATAGATAGCCCAATTACTCTGATTTGATTTATCACATTGTATACCTGTATCCAAAAATCACATTTACCCTATAAAGACATACAACTATTATGTGCACATAATAATCAAAATTACAAAAACATGAAATCAGAAAGAATCATCCATCTCCAAATCCAATAATACCAAAGTTGGGGAAACTTTTGATAGCCAACGTAATGAAGAACTTTGGTCAGGCCTAGAACTTATGTTTATCCTTAAAATGGATGAAAAGTAGCCAAGAATTAAAGGTACAAAAAAGAAAAGTTTCCCAAAGAATATCAAAGTTTTGCAACCAGAGGTAAAAAGAGTTTTTTATAAGCAAGCAAAATCAAAAGACATGTCTGCTAGGGACATCTTCAACAGAAACATCTAAGAATTCCTTGTAATTGAAAACTCAAGATATATCATGTAGTGCACTAAATATATTCTGGCTTTTTTATTTAATCCTTAAAAGACCATGAAGCAGTTATTATTATGCATATTTTGTAGATTGAGAATTTAAGACTCACCTAGCTAATAAGAGGCAAAGAAGTGTATCAAATTCATGATTTCTGACTTCAGAGCCTAACATTTCTTCATATACTGTGTTTCAAAGATTCTATTTAGAGGAGAGATGAATAAAGGCATAGACTACTTAAAAAATAAAATGAAAGAAAAGGATCTTGTCAACTGATTAATCAGACTCATTGTGACTCCAGTGAGAAGTAATGCTTGTCTTACAAAGGCCTTGCGTGGTTTGTACAGTTTCTGTAGATACATGCATGCACTGATTTTCACTTGTATATTTTAGGTCATTGAATAATCCCTTTTTCATTTTGCTTGCATGAGTCAGGTTTATTTTTGAAAAAATAAAAGCCTTTCAAGACATATATGTTCTGACTTTCTGCCTTTCTTTATCACGAAATGTCAACCTTCAAATGGCTTGCCAAAGGCAGCTGTGATTTACTTTCTTCCTCAGCATCCGGTGGATTGGTGAAATTTAAGAGAGAGAGAGAGAAAAGAAAGAAGATGAAGCTCTGGGTTTGTATGTGTCTATATGTTTTATGGATTGGACATAAGGATTAATGTCTTCGTTAGCAAAGTGTTATAGACTAATTTATATCTGTCTCGGTTATCATGGTTTGTTCGTAAATCTTACCAGATTTTAATCCTCTGGTCATTTTATAATGAACTGCTTATTATAGAAATTCATAAACATACTCCAAATAGAACATAAAAATTACTCTCATCTTCCAATTACCCAACTTCAATAGCAATCAGTATTTTTGCATTCTTATTTATCTAATTCTCTGCAAATTTTATGGAATATTTTATAGCAAATGTCAGATGTAGTATCCTTTAATTTCAACATATTTTATTTATTTATTTTTTTGTAGATGGAGTCTCACTTTGTCATCCTGGGTAGTGTGCCATGGCATCATAACTCACAGCAATCCCATACTTCTGAGTAGCTGAGATATATGAACCCGCCACAATGCCTAGATATTTTTGTAAAGACAGGGTTTTGCTCTTGCTCAGGTTGGTCTTAAACACATGAGCTCAAACCATCCACCCACCTCAGCCTGCCATAGTGCCAGGATTACAGGCGTGAGTCAACACACCCAGCCTTCAACATATTTTAATGTATAAGTCAAAAAAGACATTTTTTATATGCCAGTAAAGCCATCATCATACCAAACAAACCAGTGCAGATGTTTTATGTCATCTGATATTAAATCTAGATTCAAATTTCTCTAATTGTTTAAAAACGTATTTTTATATTCAGTTGGTTCAAATTAGCATGTAAGCAGAATCCATCTATGATATTGAGTGGTTAGAACTTTTAATTCTCTTTCAAGGTAGAACAATTCCTCTTTTCACTCCCACTTTTCAATGCCACTGATTCGTTGAAGTATCCCTATGAGGTATACTCTCTACATTCTAGATTTGGTAGATTGTTTCTGTATGGGAACCATTATTTGGTGATCATTTACTTGAATCAGCTATTTTATAAGGGGTTATAAAATGATGGTGTTTCTAATTCTAACATTTCTTTTGCATTTATTAGCTAAAATAATTTTATAAAAGTCTCCATCTTTCTTTATAAAAAGAAATTTTCTTCATTTACCGGGGCTATTTAAACCCTGTATGGGGTTTATAACCCTCATGGGTTATATGGCAAAAGCATGATAAATCTCTATTTCCTTTAATGATCCACTGTTTTGAGTAATGGCTGGAAACCTAGAAATTTTTAGTGGTTTGTAATGACATATATTTTGTTTCTATATCCCCATATTTTTGGGAGGGTTTCTTAAAAATTCATAGATTTGGGTATATTTAATGTCTTTAGTGAATTGTAGCCATGATTTCTTTTTTCTTTTTTAATATTGAAAACTGCAAACATATTTAACTATTTTTATTTTTTTTTATTAAATCATAATTGTGTACATTGGTGCCATTATGGGGCACAATGTGCTGACTTCATATACAATCTGAAATATTTTCATTGAACTATTTAAAATAGCCTTCAACCGCTTATAATTTTAAATTATAAGACATAAATAAGAAAACTTGGGCAAAAGCAAAAAAAAAAAAAAATAGTTTCCAACAAACCCCTCAATTCAGTAACTTAAGTACAGATTCTCTGAAATTTGAATCAAACTGCTTCTCATTAGGGCAACTTTATATAATGTACTCAAAGTGAACAGCTGTAGACTTTTTAAATTTTATTATTATAGTTAATTATTATTCTGAGTAATATAGAGTATAAGTTACAACTTTTCATTTCAACAAGCATTTACTGTCTTATTCAACCTCACAATCAGAATACAAAAGCAATTTTCATGTGTTGTCTTTTGCTTGCAGTGAATTTATTGCTATTGGTTATTTTATTAATAACATAATCACTGAGTACCTTCTATGTATCAGGAACTGTGCTTGGTATCAGAAATATCCAGTGACAAAGATACCAATCCTACCATCAAGAATACTGTCATGTAGTTAGGAAAACAGTTAAATAAATAGGAAATGATCACACAGAGTGATAAGGATTAAGAGAGAAGTGAGCACAGGGTGTTGTGAGTTCACACCAAAAAAGGAGATATCAAACCCTGGCCTGGAAGAAGCAAAGTCCCTTTCTCATCTCTGAAATGTACACCTAAATAATGTTTCATTTTTCTCTAATAATTATTTCTATTTATAGATATTTTAATTTCCTTTAGGCTTTTGGTAATTTTTAGGTAAAACTAGAAAAGTAGGGAGAGGAAATACAGAATGGGTTTCTTCCTATACAGTCTGCCTTCTAAATTCATAAACTCAAGTCTTGCATGACCTTCCTGGAGTACTTCTCATTTTCTTTCCACTGTATTCTCTTTTCCTTGCCTACTTGTACCTGCCATTCTTCATGAGGTTTCAGACTAAAAGGAACTTACCTGTTTGGTATCCAGATTTGCAATAGGTATTAGTCAATCATTATTACTTCATTCATAAATAAATAAAAGGAATAAGTAGTAAAATTAACATTCAGGATTCCTAACTAGTACTAGAATCATGATTAGATACAAATCTCCTAACTATTCTTTCTTCTAAGCAGTCATGTAATGGAAAAGTGCTAAATACAACATGAAGATTAAGATAAGTAATTCATATAGCCTGCTAACACACACACATACAAAAAAATAACAGTGGTGTTTTAATCTTAAAAAACAACAAAAACCATATTATTCAAAGCCTTGGCTTTCTAAGATGTCTCCAAATCACAAATACAATACCCACCCCCTCCACATACACACCCCACAACAGGTTCTGATCAAAGAGAAATAACACAGAGACAGTGAGAAAAAAAAATGACCTGATTTTCCCTGTAAATTGGTACATGGGTAGAAAAGAAAAACTTGTCTGACATGTAGGATTTTTCACAAAAGTAGAGAAGTATGAGAAAAGGAAGCTATAAAAATGAGGGAAAAAACGGGATGAAAAGCATATAGATAGCTGACCGTGAGCAGATCGGCTGGCAGTGATGATGTGGCAATCGATAATGGAGTAACCTTAACAGAGATGGCTAGGAGCAGGTTCGGCCAATGGAAAGGTAACAACAATGAAAACTAAGAAAAATGTTTGGCATTAGGGTGAAAGAAAGAAACAAAGTCACATATGCCCTTCTATTTCCCCTCTACCAATGTATGTGAGAGATCAAAGTCAACCAGATTCTAAAAAGAAAGGGGGTAGGGAAGATTCTTTCTTTTTGTAGAGACAGGGCCTCACTATGTTGCCCAGGCTGGTCTTCAACTCCTGGCCTGAAGTAATCCAACTTTGGCTTCCCAGAGTGCTAAAACTTCAGGCGTAAGCCACCCTTTCTAGCCCTTTCTTAGTTTTTTGCATCTTTTTAGCTTTTGGTTTGTTTTTTTTTAATTTTTATTAAATCATAATTGTGTACATTAGTGCAATCATGGGGCACAATGTGCTGACTTCATATACAATCTGAAATATTTTCATTGAACTGTTTAACATACCCTTCATGGCATTTTCATAACCACTATATGTGGACATTGGTATTCTACATTTAGTAAGTTTCACCTGTACCCTTCTAAGATGCACCGTAGGTGTGATCCCACCAATCGCCCTCCCTCCACCAAGCCTTCCCCCTCCCCACCCTCCCTTGCCCTTTCCCCCATATTCTTGTGCTATAATTGGGTTTTAGCCTTCATATGAAAGCTATAAATTACCTTCATATTAGGGCTGAGTACATTGGATACTTTTTCTTCCATTCTTGAGATACTTTGCTAAGAAGAATATGGTCCAGCTCCATCCATGTAAACATGAAAGAGGTAAAGTCTCCATCTTTCTTTAAGGCTGTATAATATTCCATGGTATACATGTACCACAATTTATTAATCCATTCATGGGTCAATGGGCACTTGGGCTTCTTCCATGACTTAGCAATTATGTATTGGGCTGCAATAAACATTCTGGTACAGATATCTTTATTGTGATGTGATTTTTGGTCTTCTGGATATATACCTAGTAAAGGAATTATAGGATCGAATGGCAGGTCTATTTTTAGATCTCTAAGTATTCTCCAAACATCCTTC